>JAVDPK010002631.1:615742-632072 GCA_034780415.1 Cichlasoma orientale | reverse complement strand
TCTTGTATTTTTTTATATATACATTTCTTGGAATTTTTTTGCCACAGACGGGCAGGGAACCAAATATGGTAACTTCGCGGACCTTGATTTTCTATATGAAAATGAAACATTTTGAAAAATGTCACAACATTAATTAAGTTATGTTATGTCCCCTAATAACACTGTATAGTTGAAATTCTGAATTTCAAAGTATTTCAGTGAGTGCCCTATAAAGGGTTAAAACTAGATTTGTATGATACTAATGCCGGGGTCAGACTACACAACATTTTTGTCTGTTATAGTCGTCATTTTGTCAGATCGGAGAATTATGAAGTTATTTTACCTTTTCATAACTGGCACACTGTCACTGTCAGTCACACCGGTTGGCTTTCACAAATTATGTCATTAGGAAGGAGGTGCTAGTGGGTTCCAGAAAAAATAATTTAAATGGACAATAGCAACTGACGGAAGAGTGTGGGTTAATCAAATTTTAATTACAATTTGGGATTCCAACAATTGTGGAAACAAGGCAGTGAAAAGTGATGCCGAGAGCAGTTCTTTTATGTTATCATGCACACAGCTCTTCCCAGCCCTTTCACCCCTCTCTAGAAGTCCAAATTCACTCACAGTTTGCTTTGGCCAAGATGGCAGAAAGAGAACATTTGGCCAACAAGCTCTTGCTAGAAGGAGTGATAGTTATTAATGGTTACAGTTGCCTTTGATCTCTGGATTGCCATCGCTCTCTGCATAGCTACCGTGCAGGCCTTCATAGGCTTGTGAGTCCGCTGCTGCCTGGGCCTTTTGTTGCCCACGTCTGACATTTCATGGAGGAGACTGCATGCTGGGTGGAACTGACTGATGCCTTGCGGGACAGGCTTTGCAGTCAAAGACATCTCACAACCTCACCACCTCTTTCGCAGAGAAATGAGGGACCGTGGTGGAAGACAATACAATGGATTATACACTGCTACTCTTTCTGCTGAGACGTCATGAGACATCCCAGATGCAACATACTGAGGGTTTTTATCTATTTCGGCACACTGTGCAAGATAAAATAGCTTTTGTGAGTTTTCATCCATTTTCAGTCCAAAGCCCTACGTCAGTCAGATCTGGCTATAATAATCAAACTGATATCGAATAGCCTGAACCTGGCATTCTCCACATATTTGGTGATATTCCATAGTAAGCAATGACCATGTAAAAATGGTAAACTGCAGTCAGTGGACCCCACCATTACTCTTTCCCTAATGTACTTTAAGTTCTGCCTGTGTACTGAAAACCTGATATAGCTTCTCCTTCCGTGCCACAGGGCTCCATTGTTTTACAGAAAATATTAATAGCACATCATTGAGCTGCAATGCTCAGGTCAACATGTTCCTTCATTGCCACACACTGTGGTCCTTGTTTACTCTATCCCGCATACACCATGCTGCTGTTATATGAACTCTAAAGAACCAGAATCCCAAACTAATGATCTATGTCTTCCAATCTGAGTAACAGATGAAAACCACAATGGCGAGCTACTCTGGGAAGTAACACATGTGCCTGGAGCTGACAACAATAAGCAGGGCAACGATGTATGGAGGAAGTGAGACACCTGCCTATCACTGGAACTGGTCAACAATGAGAAGAACATACAATAATGTCAGCTTCCCAAGTCAAGGACTTCATTCCCCCTTCAAATACATTCATAATTTAAAATAAGAGATACGTTTTTAAGTCTGAAACAGTCAGTCCAGAAATCTTCAAACTGCAAGCTTCACGTGGAACTGGCTACAGAATATCCTCATTTCAAATGACTATATCTTACTTTTATTGGAGCTTGCCAAACATGAAAAAAGGAGAGTTCTTTGAAGTGGAGGATTTCAAGGCAAACTGACATTCTAATCACTGAATGATCTTTAACTAAATGCAGTCTTCTTACATGGGTTTTGGCAGTATACTTTGTTTTGTAAGTCACACAGGAAGATCTTTATATTTTAATCGCACTGGAGTGGCTCTAAAGAAAGAGACATATTCTTCAAAGATGTGAAGTCAAACATACAGCCACAGTTCACCCTGCAGGGCTGAGCAGTGCTAACTTTGGAGCAAATATTGTTTTATTCTTAATTCTGTCCCTTCTCGCCTGCAGTCACAGCCTTGGAACAGCAGCAGAAGATATTAGGAGGGAGAAGAGCAGTTCCCATTGGGGGGAGAAATGGGGACATTTCCAATGATCAAATGGTTTTATTATTGTAAATCAAAAGAGAATAATTTAATATCTGCCTGCCTCACTTGTTCCATCTCAAATGTATTATCACTCCTCATTCTTTCTCTTCTCTGTCTTTGTTTAATTCAGTCTCCCTTTCTCTTCTGATGTCTGCATGTCTTTGATTTCACCAAATGAAAGGACACAAGCCTACGAAGACTCCGTGATCTCAGACCTCGTACGGTGCCACATGCAACCCGTGCTGAGATCTTGGTTCGACAATGTTTTTCAAAGTTTACTAGGCAGGTTTTTTGTATATAAGTTGAAATATATATATGTTGTATAGTTGAATAAATGGCAAATTGGTTGCTAACATACTTCATTAAACCCACCTGTGGCTGCAATTAGTCATCATCTCTAGAGGTTAGCTTGACTGCCAGAAAGTCAAGCTAGCTCATAGAGACTAATACATCTGTTGTTTCTGTCATTTTCATGGGTGTCCAATTATGATGTATGCCTGTTTATTTGAGCTCAATTAAATATATGTGGTCCTCGCAGGACAGCCACAATGCTATTACTCTATGGAAGATGATGAATTACTGTAGATGAAACCACCCAACAGAACTGAAATGATCTCAATCTTAATGATCTAGAGCAGTAACATAAAGCAGCACTGCAAAATAATGCAGATATTATTCAATAAAAATATTACATAGAACTAACACACTCTATACTGATGTAAGTATATTTCTCTGTACTGTGACTTTAAGTGTTTTCTGTAAATCTCGGATGAGTTTGAATCTCTGCGACCTTGAAAAAGGTCAGAGGTCAAGTTTTCTGAAGATTTTGTGAATGCAATAACTCCATAGTGATTTTACCACACATTTCTAACTTCATCATACAGAGCAGGAGAAATGATTAACCTTTATTCAGCATTCAGGAATTCATGTTCAGTTCATGTTAAATAAATGGTGCCCTCAAAGCCACGATGTTTGTAAGCACCGTTTCAAAGGTGCTTGTTACTTTTTTTTTTTTTTACTTTTTATAGCTTCTTTTTTTACTTTAATATGCAGGCCTCTTTTTTATATTACAGAAAGGAAAAAAGATTCCTTTTCAAATCTATTGACAGCTCTGCAATAAGACATTAAAGTTAAACAAAACTATCCAGTTGTGAAGCTTAACTTTAATCTCAGGCAAACCGATTAGCACTGAAATAAACCAGACATCAACCATTAGAGTGAATTACATCTGTGTGGCTAAAAGCCAGCAGGGATTTTGAAAACCATGAGCCGGGAGTCAGTCGATACAGTGAGCCTCGACCACCAGTGAGTTAACAGCTGGCGAGGTGAACTAACTGTTTGACCACCGACAAGAATGGACGTCTCAAAAATGTCAGAGTACTTCTGTAATTAAGCAATAGCTTGATAAATGGAGCACATATTTGAGGTTTACATATCCACATTTTCACCTGAAAACACTGTAACATTGTAGCTTGTGCTGGCGGTGTCGTCTGTTCCACAAAACGTTGGCCAAAACTCCAGAATGATGTGACCTATAATGCGTCTATGATTCATCTCGGACAAGTTCAAATCTTGGCATCCTTGACCTGGAGGTAAAGGTCAAGTTTTCTGAAAATCTTGTGATAATTAATTAATTAAATAAAAAGCATATCTCCAGTATTTCTACAACCTTGCAATAACACCACACACACTGCTGAGAGACACCCATTAAATCTGAATAGGCATCTCAGGTCACATCATTTTCAATAACTGGAGAATGATGAGACTTCGGATGTTCAGATTCACACCATAGGTGCACGCTGTTCAGTCTAGACCCATCAAATTTCACACACTTGCTCTGACATATTCTAGACTAGCATCCTTATCTTTATATAACCAATGAGAGGCACCAGTATCTGTTCTGTAGGGTGCACCTGTGGTATAGGTGTGAAGGTAGAATCATGGTTTGTTCTGGAGTCACTGTGTTGGCAAGAAGTAGTTTCTGTTTCTATAAAGTGCAAATATAGTTGTCATTAATTAAGCAGTCCATGCGGGATTGTTTGACCGTCTATTCTCTGTGTTATATTTTTGCTGTCCATGGTGCACATTGTTATCCACAGTGCTTGTGATCCCCATTGATCCAGTTACATTAATTCCTGTCTCCTGCTGAAGACAATATTGCACCTATATATCAAGCAGTGGGGCTTTGGGAGTCACGGGGGATGCCATAGAGACTGTTGGACCGTGCATTTGGGGATTTGTGGGAAAACCTTGAAATGCTGTCAGATCGATGAAAGAGGCAGCAGCAGCCATCATTCAGCTCTGAGGGCCACTGGAAATAAAAGTAGGAGGGCAAAAAAATAAATAAAAAATCAATCAATCAATTTCGAAGTCATCAGAGTTGTCACAGACATATGAGGAGAAATTACACATGTGCAGTACCAGTCAAGAATGTGTAAGTGTGTCCAAACTTTTGACTGGTTATCTTAAGGCTGGGGAAAATGTAGGGAACATTTGAAGTGTAAGTTACTTTTGCAGATGCATATCACATATAAGGTTTTTAGTCACAGAATGGTGATTAAAGTGATTATTTCACTCCGTTGCTAAGAGCTGTGCCAGATGCTGATGAGTTCTCATCATGTAATTTCACTCTAATCCTGCTAACTGGCATCGCTGCCTCCTCAGAAGTTTACTGTGGTTACATCTCACATATGTTTTATTTTATATTTCCATGTTTTTCATGACTTTGTCACTCAACTTTTCCCAAGGACATCATTTTTTAAGAGTCTGTTTAATTGCTGTCTTTTTTAATGCCACTGTATTTCTGTCTTATTGGAAGCCACTCAAATTACCCAAATCTGCCTATTCAGTTTTAATTGGTGTCTGTCAGCAGTGTTTAGTGTTATTGCACTGTTGTAGAAATACAAGACAGATGCCTTTTAATTAAAGAATTAATTCATTATTGTTACCTTAAATGTTTTTAACCTTTATTCTGAGAGGAACTCATACGTATACAAAGGTCTCCACTTTTGTAAAGAAAAAATGTGGTTAAAATGTAAATTTGAATGACAGCACAAATAATACAAATACTGTATGTTTTACTTAAGTAATACCAGAATAAATTAACATAACCAGGATTTAAGTCACTCATGCTGATAATATATAGTCCATATTTATAATATATATATATATCATATCATACATTCACATCAACAATAATGTTGAAAAAAATTAATAAAATAACTTTTTCGATGACATTTCTTTTTCTCCTTGAAATAGTTCATATTGGGTCATTCTTATAGCCTCTCGGGCTGTTGGTAATCCTTCTATATTAAATATGTTAGTATAATGAAACTTAATCTGCTAAGTGCAGCACAGCGGCACGAGTGATTGAAGGATTTCAAGTGGTGCTCTTCATAGGGCACATCGCACTGTCTTTACATTATTCCACAGCAAAGGAGAACTCCTGGAGACAGACTTGATCACCTCTGTGCTTGGTTTTTGGGATTTAAAAATCCAGACAAAAATGCTCAGTAACTACGGTGAAATGCCTTCCCTCCAGGCAATGTTGCCATTTTTCTACAGCAAGACATTCCTGTTCTGTGGAGGAATAATTTCTTTCTGCTTGATTTAGGGTATGGCTGGCAAAGACAAAAATCGGTTCCGTCCCAAGACGTGAGTGTTGAGCCCAAATTGGCATCAAAGTAAACAATGAATGGCAGCGATATCATCAGAAATAAAGGATTTTATTATTGTAAATTCTATAAAAACACACACACATAAAATGTAGAATTGTATTGGAGCGTCCTTTAGAATTGCAACAATGAGTGGAACTGAACATGAAGTAAAAATATGAGCCTTATTTTTGCCTTATTGTCTGTTCCACATCTCTTCAAGGTCTTTCTTGGTGAAAAAGAAGTTTTGCAAACTCTCCACGTCTGTCAAACAGAGATTCCAGCTGCAGTTTGATCTCCTTATTCCTGCTACTGTGACTCCAAAATGAGGTGCAGAGGTCAGCATGATCTGGTCAGATACAATACAGTCACATGGAAACCTTCACTCTATTGCACAGTGAATCCACTGGGATCTGTCAATCAGAGTCAGCCTTGCATCGGCACAGCCACCGCTACCAGCAGACTAATGTGACGCTGGAAGATGGAGTAATGCGCTCCCTGGTGGTACATACTGAGCATTAACCCATTAACCCACGATTACAAACAAATCGCTGCATGGATCTGCTGCGGTAGAAGTGTAGCAAAAGTCAGCAATACACACAGGCGGATTGAGTCACACACACACACACACAAATGTTTTGCTACAATAATAGCCCCATAGGCAATGAAGTCGTCACCAGGAAGTCCTCACATCACTCCGTGTATTTGAGTGGATCACAGATGTCATCTATTTTTCCAAATGTAGGAAATTGGAGTATAACAGGGCTCTCTCCCCGTTTCACCGTGTATTGTTGAGCTCGCACGTGATTCAAGTGGACCTTCTGGCATGCCATCTCTTATATTAGACTACAATCTGGGGTGACCTGCAGCTGTTAGAGCTGTTAGTGGGGTAAGCACTGAACCAACATTCAATAGGATTTTAGTGTGATTGATTTTTTTTTTAGACCTCCACTCTAGAAAAGCCACGAAGCCTCTCAGATACACCCGACACAAACTGATAGAGACTCTGTATTATTGTAGGCTCTTTATCCTGCAATATAAAGAGCCTTGAGGTAACTGTTTGTTGTGATTTGGCACAAGTTGAATTGAATTGAATTGAATTGAACTGAATTGAATTGAATTGAATTGAATTGAATTGAATTGAATTTTCTTAGATCCTATCTGGGGCCCCACATTTTTATGTGGCAGTTTCATTAGGTACAGTATTTGGGGTTATTGAACTGGGGTGCCAGCCAGGTCTCTCTGCTGACTGAATATGCAAGTTTATTTTTGTTGTTGTTGTTGTTGTTTCCTCCCTAAACAACACAAACTGCATGTAAAGGAAAATGCATATCACTTTGAACTAGTGCATTAGTACATGGGTGTGTGTTTAATGTTGATGCCAATCAGGAACAAATCTCTGAGTGGTGAGTGCTTAGTGGGCATGCTAATCTGTGGAGCAATCAGGCTGTCACACCACCACATATACATTTTACTATAAGCAATGAAGGTAGTTCAGAAAGATAAAAGTGACACTTTGAAAACACATCAGATCTCAATGGGAAAAAAATGATGCTGGATATCTGCACTGATATGGACTGTGGAATGTGTTAGGAATGAAAACATGCCACATCATTTAACGGAAATGAAAATTATCAACCTACAGAGGGCTGAATTGAAAAACACCCCTAAAATCAAAGTGAAAAAATGATGCAGTGGGCTGGTTCATTTTGCTGACATTTCATTGCAGCAGCTCACAATGGTATTCATTATTTTGTATGGCCCCTGCTTGTTTGTATGCATGCCTGACAATGTCGAGGCATGCTCCTAATGAGACGACAGATGGTGTCCTGGGGATCTCCTCCCACATCTGGACCAGGGGAACACTGAGCTCCTGGATAATCTGAGCTGCAGCCTGGTGGCCTTTGATGGACTGAAACATAATGTCCCATAATCCCAATAACTAATGGCAGACACTTATACCTACTGTAGAACCACGGTAGATGTCATTTTGACCCCATAGAAGTTAATGTAGGTAACAATCGCAATATGCTGGGTTGCCTAGCAATGCTATAACATCAGCCAGAGCTCAGTAGATGTGATAGATAGATAATATATAGTCGACTGTAGGTAGATAAATGAATAATTATTGCAGGGCAGAGCGGGTCGTGTATGTGATGGTGAGCCAGGGCGGAGCGTGTCAGAGCAGAGGAGTTTGTGATGGAACGCATGGAGAGCTGGGTGGGTTGCTAGCTCTGCAGAGCAATGGGGGAACGGTAGCTGAACTAAGCAGAGAGTCGAGAGTGTAGGGTGCTAATCCAAGCAAATAAAGAGTGAAATTCAGAGCAGAGCAGCCCGATCAGATGGGTTTCATGGTTGAGCAGGTACGCTGAGGAGGTAAAGAGCTGCAGACTGAGGTGAAGCAGTGTGGATGGTGGATGAGAGAGAAAGGCCACAGGTCTAGTGAAGCAGAGGCAGATGCGTATGCTGCGATAAACCTTCACTGCTCTACTTGTAGAACAATCCGTTTATTAAAGCTGAAACCAACTGTAACATTATTTTTTAAAGTGTAGGCAATGAACTGTTCAATCTGTTTCATAATGAGCACTCTTTATTTTAATACAACAGTTTTCCAAAATTCATTTTAAACATTCCCATAATTTTCTTCTTCTACAGTTACTTAGATGTGTTAGCTGTTGTGGTGTTTGCTGTATCCTGTGTTAATTAGTGAATTCTAGTATACATTTTAACTTTATGATCTATAATGAAATAAATTATTTGTAAAAATTAAAAAAAAATTAACTGAACACACACATATCATATTAAGTTTCTTCAGGAAGCCTTCATTGCTTGTCATTAAAGCTATGATTTTTGCTCACAGGTAATGCCACAGTTTAGGAAATTAATTAATTCATTAAATTATTCCAACCCTTAGAGCAAGAGTGGGCAATCAATTTTACCAAGAGGCCACATGAGAAACTTGGACCATTGCGGAGGGCCACAGCAATATTATGCTCAATATTAACTTAATATCTTTATAAGCTCATTGGTGTGGCCCTCCACAGTTCCAGTTTCTCATGTGGCCCATTTGGAAAATCAGTTGCCCACCCCCTGCCTTAGAGTGATAACCCACAACAGCGCATGCCTTTTGTCCACGAGTAGTTCCCCTCTCCACTCTGCTGTGCTCACTTGCCCGTTTAAGTTAACTTTTTGAGTTTTTGGCTGAAATCAGAAGAGGCCAAGGGTCGTGATGAAGACTCAGAGATGATCTGATTATGTGTACAAAAAGAGACTGGGCTACATTTTGCTAGTTGGACGCACATCCCAGTGCAAAGCTGGAGGATTCTACACACAAACACACACACACACACAAAAACACACACACATACCCATGAACAATGTTTTGGCTGTGGGCTGTTCTACTGCCACCCTTCTCATGTGCACTGCAGCCAGGGCAAGGGGATAAAAAAGAAACACGAATAAACTAAAGTGACAGTCTGTATCAGAATTAACAGCTCATGAATTGAAATTCATTGTATTTCCAAGAAGCAAGCGACTTCTGAACTGTTTAAATCAGCTGGTGGGGATTCTGGGCTGAGAAAGTTTCAGGAATAAAGTGGGTCAGCTTTAAGTAACACTGAGTTTGTGCGAGCATCACATTTGGGGCAAGATTTCCGATTTTTGTGTCACTACTCAAAAAGTTATATGGATTATCTTTGTGAGGGATTTCTGTAGATTTTCATTTCATTTATGATGCATGTGATTAAAATGTGCAAGTATAAATAAAAAATAAACGATTTTATCTCCCAATGCCACCCACCTGATCCTTCCCTATGTAGTAAAAAAGAGTTAATGTATGATGGGTGTAAAACATGCACAAGATTTATTTGGTGAGAGTGCAAAGAGCTAATTTCAGCTCTCAAGTGCATGAACAACTCATACATAATAAACAGTTAAGTATATGAGTATATAATACCCTGGACGTGGCTCACCTAAATGGAACACAGCCATATAGCCTTTCTCAATATGAAATTTTAATACTGAACAAATGGACAAGTGAAGTCACTGGTGACTGTGTGCAATGACAGCAATATAGGAGGACTAGAAAAATAAGTGACTTGGATTTCCCAATGCAATTTTTTCCAGTGTTCTTCTTTCGGCTTCTCCTTTTAGTGGTTGCCACGGTGCATCATCTGCCTCCATCTCAGCAGCATCCTTTGTCCTTTGTTTTCCATTATCCACCTTCTGCACATGCCCAAATTATCTTAGCTTGCCTTTCTAACGTTGCCTCCAAACTGCTAAACCTGAGTTGTCCCACTGATATTCTCATTTCTAACCTGGTCCACCTCCGGCTCAGCCTTCTTTCTTTTTGTCAGTGCCACCGTCTTCAAACCGTACATCAGAGCACGTCTCACTACCACCTTGTAAATCTTCTTTTTCATTCTTGCTCCTCTCACCTCCACCCTGCCTGCGCTCTCTTATGCGCTGTCCGTTGCTTTGAATGGTTGACCCCAGGCTTTTAAATACGTCTCCAGGACCTCTACTCCTTGCAGCTTCATCTTTCCAACTGCCTCGCTCTCATTTATAGACATGTATTCTGTCAGGGACTTTAATTCCTTTTGCTCTCCAGAGCATACCTCCACCTCTCCAGGCTCTCTTCCACCTGCTCCCTACTCTCACTACAGATCATAATGTCATCTGTGAACATCATCATCTACAGAGACTCCTGCCTGATCTCATCTGTCAACGTGTCCATCGTAATTGCAAAGAAGGCTCCGAGCTGATCCCTTATGTAATCCTACCTCCACTTTGAATCCATCTGTCACTCCTGCACACCTCACCACTCTCTCGCTGTCCTCAAACAGGTCCTGCAACACCCTGACATACTGATTTCCTCATGCAGTACCGCAGTTCCTCTCTTGGCACCCAATCATATGCTTTTCTAGACCCACAAAGACGCACTGCAACATCATCTGACCTTTTCTATACTTCTCCACCAACACTCTCGAAGCAAATATTGCCTCTGTAGTGCTCCTTGAAAAGTCAATGTAAGAAAAGATTGTCAAAATGAACATTTATATATTGCTGAAAGTGTAATACTTCATTTTATATATCCTCTATGGGCAGAAGTACTAGGCCATCTACACATGAGGTGCTTACAGGAGCTTCATCTCTTCTCACACATACACACATCCACAAGTGTGGAGTGAAGGTGACACTAGACAGCTGCAGTGAGATAATAATTATCAAGTTGACAAAAACCACTCATGACATTTCCTGTGGTTTTGCACAGGGCACTTGTCTCGGTCCATTTCTGTAGAACTCTCCAACGCTGCTAACAAATGAATGAGCAGATTATTTTCATTTAACAAAGACAAAATAGAAATTCTTCTACTGGCCTAATACCGATTCCAATCTGCTCATTCACAAGTTTGGCAAATTAGTTGAAAGGATAAAACCACAATTTAAAAGTCTTGGAGGTAGACTTAGACTTTGATTGAGTTGCAAACCCCAAATTAATTTCATCACCAAGACAGCCTTCTTTCATATTATAGTGATTCTGAATATCTTGTTCGTGCATTTATTCTAGTAGGCTGGACTACTATTGGATTACTGCAATGATCTCTTTGTGAAACTTCCTTCTATTACTCCAAAGTTTGTTGTATTTCTCCGTGTCTCTCTTTGTCTCTCCTTTTCTCACTCTCTCTTTTTTTTTTTTTACATGATTTTTAGGATGTTTTATGTTTATACACTGCTCAAAAAATTAAAGGAACACTTTTTAATCAGAGTTTAGCATCAAATCAGTTAAACATCTGGGATATTGATCTGCTTAGTTGAGTAGCAGTGGGGGTTAATCAGTTTCAGCTGCTTTGGTGTTTATGAAATTAAGAACAGGTGCACTAGAGGGGCAACAATGAGAGAACCCCCAAAGCAGCAATGGTTTTACAGTACAGGTGGAAGACACTTCCCCTCTGTGTCTTTTTTAACTTTTTTTTTTTTTCCAGTAGTTTGACATTTGGCTAGGGTCAGTGTGCAAATACTGGTAGTATTCCTGAGCGTTATAGAAGTTGCACAGGTAGTCTAAGGATGACACATCGATACGTGGCATTGCCAGAAGGTTTCCTGTGTCTTCCAGCACAGTCTCAAGAGCCTGGAGGACATTCCAGCAGACAGTTACTCTAGGAGAGCTGGGCAGTCCTGTAGAAGGACCTTAACCCATCAGCAGGACCATCTCTGCTCCTTTGTGCAAGGAGGAACAGGATGAGCACTACCAGAGCTACAAAATGACCTCTAGCAGGCTACTGGTATGAATCTCTAACCAAACAATCAGAAACAGGCTTCATGAGCGTTGGTTGAGGGCCTGACTTCCTCCAGTGGACACTGTGCTCACTGCCTGGCACTGTGGAGCGCAATTGGCATTTGCCATATAATACCAGAACTGGCACGTCCACCACTGGTGCCCTGTGCTTTTCGCAGATTAGGTTCACCCTAAGCACATGTATCAGACATGAAAGGGTCTGGAGAAGCTGTGGAGAATGGGTCAGTGATGGTGTAGAATGGCACATCAATGCAGGGACTGCACAGACCTCTAGTTCTGCTGTGTTTTCAAAGTGTTCCTTTAATTTTTTTGAGCAGTAAACAATGTCTCCCAGTAGCATTGACTTGACTTCAATAAGTGCAATAAAATATTCATAAAGTGTTACACTAAACATAGCGTAGCACACTGAGAATGAGTGACAGAAGCCAGCAGGAGAGCATTGCTGTCACCAGATGTTTTCACGCTGTTGACTCACTTGACTACATTTTTCATTTAGCTAATACCTCTCGTGCTAGCAACTAGTTCACTGCTGCTGACGCTGGTGAAGTGAACATGGCACAGCATAGACTTGAACAGACCAGCCTTACCTTATTCTAACCTGAGCACCAGGTCTGGATCTAATTGAAGACTTGCTAAACTCTCCTCACTTCCATGGTTTAAAACATGGTCCTCACTAAGACAGAAGTGCATGTGTACACACACACACACACACACACACACACACATGCAATTATTCATTTGCACTAAAGTGGAACAACAAATTACTTCATGTTTATATTCTCATCGGGCTAAATATTGATTTCAATTGGCTCTAATTTTTTTTGGGTCACTGTATGTCATGAGTGACCTCAGATATCGCAGCTTTGCCATTCAAGTGTTACGTTAAAAACTCAATTAACCCTTCATAACCCATGACAACTTATTTGTGCATACATAATTTACTCTCTTTTAACACATACACAAAGACCAATGCATATGCAATCTCGTGTTGGGTGATGTGGATACAAATGAAATTAATGTTGATTACTGGGGCCATGCACGATTATTTGTTAAATGGGGTGTTCAAAATGAAGAGGGAGATAGGACTCTGAGATTCAAAAAGGTTAAAGGGGGTTGCAGATCTAGGTCAGAGAAGCATCTCTTTAATGTTTAGCTATAGAGCCCATCAGCTGTTTTTGTTACTACTGCTGTTTCTATATTCATTTATTTATATATATATAAAATCATGCAAAAAAGAAAGTACACACCTAAAATTATTTAACAACAGAACAACAGCCCCACATGAACAGCAACTCATGACATATCACACCAGGCCATTATGTATTTAATAAAAACTAAGTCAAAATGCAGACGCAGCATGTGAAAAACTAAGTACAGCCCATGATTGTTTTCTGCAGGACTGTCAGTTTCCCACATTTATGTGGAGACATTTTGAATAGAAGAATAGAATAGAATGTTTTTCTCATTATACAGAATGCACAATGAGATTGTAAATTTGGCCCACTCTTCTTTACAGTGTTGCTTCAGTTCACTGAGGTTTCAATGCATTCATGTGGCTTTATTGAGGCCCCATCACAGCATTTCAGTCAGTTTGAAGTCTGGACTTCTGGGCCATTGCAACACCTTGTGTCGCTTTTTTTCCCTGCCATTCTGTTGCATATATGGTATCCAGATGAGTTCATGGTTGACTCCATGACTACAAGGTGTCCAGGTTCTGTGGCTACAAAACAAGCAGCCTTCTTAATAGTTGGGCTGATATGCTGTGTTTAGTTTTCACCAAACATGGTGCTACGCCCAAGCGTCTTCACATTGGTCTCATCTGTCCAGTGAACACAGTTCCAGAAGTCTCGTGGTTTGTTCAGATGTAACTTTGCAAACCTAAGCTATGCTGCCTCGTTCTTATTCCTGGGGTTAGGTTAATTGGTCACTCTAAATTGCCCATAGGTGTGAATGGTTGTCTCTCTGTGTTGGCCTGGTGGCCTGGATGTAACCTGCCTCTGGCCCTATGTCAGCTGGGATAGTGACCAACGCCCCCGCAACCCTGAACAGGCTAAGTGGAAGAGAATGGATGGAACGCTTCTACCAACTAGGTAGTCTTGTCATTAGTATCTGTGTAGCTTTTCTAGGAGTGCTAGTTGCTTGCCTACTGATAGTACTGACTGGCATGGAAAGGTAGTTGTTAGCCTAGCTATACGAGATACTAGCCTAGGAATGCTAGTTACCAGCCAGGAGATGATGCTGGCTAGCCTAGGAATGCAAAGTGTTAGCCCTGGAACACCAGTGACTATCCTGAGAATGCTTGTCTTTAGGAATGTAACTAGTTTACAGATTTTAGTGACAATCACAGGAATTTAAGTTGCTATCTGACAGACATACATAGACATCGACCTCTTAGTAAGTGTCTTTACTGAATGAGTTTGTTACAAAAGGAAAAAAAAAATCATTAGCAAAACCTGACTTTAAAACTTTTCCTAATTAAAAAAGGTAAATCTGACAGCAAGTCACAACCTTGACTCTGAAAATATTGATGTTATTGGAGCTGTTTTAAAATGAAAAACTTGCCGCAATAAAATGAAAACAACTTGCACCATACCCATTTGATCCAAACTCTTTCATGCAGTTCAGTTCATCAGGATTTTTTTTTCACACGTCAAAACCCTAGAGAGACCTTAGAAAATAATTCCTCAGTAATTCCTTGGATATTCCCTTGCTGAGCATGTACATAAAATCAGGTCGAGTCATTAGTGTGCAGGGCAGTTGCAAGTAAGAATTTTATTGCTCAGCATAACCACTGTGTTTTTCAGTGTATATGACAATAAAGTTCTTGAATCTTCTTGGTAATTTTTTATGGACTCAAAAGCTCAAATTGTGACAGTGCAGTCACTCTGAAAATTCTGAAGAGAAACAATATTTTATTATAGTTTATTATATTATTACAGTTATTACAGTTTTGTAATAATTGTAGACATAATGTGTCACTTGTACTGCAGTTATGACGCTGGCCATTGCAACAAAATTCCTCTATATCCGTCAATATTTCTGTTATTAGATTACAGTGTAGCTTTAATTGGCAGGCAAATACTGTAAATCCTTTAATTCTAACTTAATAACAAATTTATTGACCAGCTGTCCAACCAAAGCTGGGCATTCACAGTAAAGCCTAATGCTCATTTTATGGTACTGCTCTTATTTCTGTTTGTGTAGGCGTTTGCATGTGCAGAATCTACACAAAACAGTATACAGTCACTGCAAATATGCTTCTGTACAATTCTCCAAGGACCCAAAAGCACATAGCTCAAGGTGGATGATGCTATTCATAGGTCAAACACTGACTGGTTGAAAAGCGGGGTGGAATAATGCACCACCTCACATTCCATCCACGGCCAGTTTGTTCCACGACACTGCGGCCAATCCCACCTTGGTCCTCTCTCAATCCCCCTTTACAACAGTGACAGTAGGAGACTGTCTAGTACATCAGTATAAAAATGGTCAAAACATACTGAAATTAACTGGCAAAATTCCAGAGATTATCCGGGACCAAGCTGAAGCAGGTTATAGTTCATGTGAGAACAGAAAATATTCAATATCAACAGTCTGAACTACTTGAACAAGATTTTCTCCATCTGTTTAGGATCCTGGAGTTTCTGAATTGCCACACTTTCATTTCCAGTCCAGTTCCTACTCTTGGCCATGGGCTGGGTCACTTCAGTCATCTCCTGAGTTTGCACGCTGGTTGCCATCAGTGTGTAAAGACTACGAGGTAACTTTTATTGATAGCTTTAGCTTGTTTTGGGAGCACAGAGGGCTTTACCATAGGGACGGGCTACACCCTAATAGAGCTGGTTCTCGCATGTCATCATCAGAGATATCTTATAGTTCACAGAACTCGCATGAGTCACCTTTCTCTGGCTGCTCACATGTACAACCCAATCGCCGCATTCACCAATCAAGCACCACTCCCTTGGGTGACCAGTCCGGCAGTATCTGGTGTCCTCTGGGTCCGAGCCACCCTCAGGTTTGTTCCCTCAACCTAATTACCACTCACAACCAGCACAGACCCTCAACTTCAGCTAGAGAGTTTCATTTTTTATTTCAACAGAATGACCGCCATAACCTATGAGGGGCCGTAAGGGACATTATTACTGAAACGCTCTCACACACACTACTGAAACGCTCTCACACACACTACTGA
>JAVDPK010002631.1:566140-576318 GCA_034780415.1 Cichlasoma orientale | reverse complement strand
TGTGTGTGTGTGTGTGTGTGTGTGTGTGTGTGTGTGTGTGTGTGTGTGTGTGTGTGTATGTGTGTGTGTGTGTGTGTAAGAGAGAGAGAGAGTCTACCATAGGCACAAAACTGAGTTTCATTAAAATCTAAGTAAAAGGCTGTGCAGTCAAAGGCTGTGCTTGCTGCACAACTATGTTGTCCAGTACAGAACAAGTAGTAGCAAACCTTATTTTGTGGCTTCATAGTAACACTGAAGTTTGTGACTGGACATTAATCATGAGGTGTGCAAGATTTCTTGATCTTTTCTTCTTTTCAACCCATTTTCATTTCATCCTGTGAAACAGAGTTGGAAACCAGGTGTATTTTCTCACTCCATTGGTAGCAGAATCTTTTCGTGCCTGAAACTCTTAAATTGGCTCTACTCAATTTGCACAGGAGAAGCCCTAAGAGAAACATTATTTCTGCAGCCTGTGTCTGCAATCTCATTCTTTCAGTCAGCAGCAGGGCTCAAGACCACAAGTGAGGACTGGAATCAAGATCAATGATTGAATTGTGAGCTTGGCTTTGTGACTCTCACTCAGCTCTCGCTTTACCATCACAGCCCAATGGAAACCTACTTTACTGCTGTTTACGCTCACTTCTTTTGAGTAGCTGGTCAGCTGGACAGACATGAGGACGGCACACAGTATATAACAGTAGTATTGTTGTGCACTGTCTGTACAACAGTGAAAACATATTTGTTTTTTGTTTGTTTTTATTGATAATTAATATAGTATATAATATATATAGATTAATATATAATACATATAACAGAGATATAAATACTTCTTTTTTATAGATGGTCATTTTAAAAGGGGGAGCTTTGGTAGTGCTGAATTTGTGCTATATTTAGTCAGTTTAACTGGACATAAGGGCACCTCAGGAAGAGCAAAAATGGTTCATAGCAATATAATTGATCGCCTAACATCAGACTCAATGGTTGGGTTTAAATCAGTGGCTTTGACAGACAGCATGTCCCCAGAGATAAACGTCAGGATGGCGTCATGAGTCATCTGAAGACTGAGGAGGAAAAACGAGGCTGGAATCGGCCCCAAACAAATATTTTGTAGCTGCAATTTTCAGAAAGACAAAACACTTTATTGAATGTTTAATTCACATTGAGAACCAGTGTTCACACATACAGTACTATGACTGCACTGTCATGGAAAAGATTCAAATGCACGCTGTTCTCAATCACTTGGTAAATGAAACAGAGCAATGCAAACTAGTTAATAGTGATACTAAGTTTAACAGCTTTGTGGAAAATCATGTGCAAAATTATAAAAGTGATTTTTTTTTCAAAAAAAAATATATTTAATGAAGCTTAAATGGAAGTTCAGCAAAGAAGATATTTTTTATTCTGTTGTCATCACTCTGGTTCGCAGGAAGAGGGCCAGAAATTTGCTGAACCACAAACCTGTTCCCTCTGATTTAAATATCAGTGCTCTTCTCACCGCCTCACACCGTCCTCACCTGCTTCATCTCCATCAGCTTCTACACAGGGATAGCATCCTGCTTCCTACCACTGCTGGGATCAGCTGTGCTATATAGTTTCATTTATTTCTAATCACAAGGTAGTTTATTATTCTCTGCTTGAATAAATTATGTTCCTGTTCTTTCCAATGACCTCCCCTTATTGAGTTTACAAACAAGCAAGAAGAAAATCACTGGACCAAAAGGGAACGGTAGCGTGAAAGGGTGAAAGAGCCAGAGAGAGTAAGAGAGAGAGAGAGCACGCATCAGGTACCGTGACACAAACAAAACAAAAGACTGCACAGTTCACAACAAACATCCATTCTGATTGTTGGGGTTGCGGATATAATGGAAAGCCAAAGTTCAAAAAAGGTCCCCAAGCTCTCTCAAAGACCCCTAAATTATCTCATTATTTAAATGCTGGCTTTATATTTTGCTTTTTGGTGTCCTCGTGCAGTTACAACCGTTCATCCATCTTCTTCCACTTTTCCAATTCACGTTAGAGCCGAGGTACTGGACAGATTGCCAGTCTGTCGCAGGGTTAACACACAGACAGACAGCCATACTGCACGTGCTCACATTCATGTCTACAGCCAGTTCAGAATCACCAATAACCTGACATACATGTCTTTGAACTGTGGGAGGAGTGGCAGCTGCCCGAGGTGAGCCCAGAACGTGCAGACTCCCTGGTCGGGGGGGCTTCTTGCTGTGAGGTAACAGTGCTAACCACCATGCTGCTGCTACCACACTGCCACATTTGGTGTACTTGCTTGGCTGAGGAGCCAGTAATGCAAAGCTATCACTTGCAGGTATATGACTCGATGCCTCTAAGTCAGGATTATGCCGAGATATTGTTGCCGTTACATCCATTTTCCAAAAAGCCTATAATTTCTGTTATTTAACCCATTTGTTAACTTACAAGTGAAAAAGCAACTTCATCATTTGGAATGACTGAGTGAAATCATTTACAACCTCATTATATTTTATATAGGATTTTTTTTCCCAAAGGCTCTTTTTGTGTTTATCATATTTACACTCTTTATCTATGACAGATAATCTGAAAATTTCTATTGTTTTTCATTATGATTTTCAATTATTTTTATGCATAAGGGTTCAGAGTAGCCCGAGGTGTCATGGTACTGCTGAGAGTGTGAAAAAAGACAACTGGACTCTTGAGATGATCCGATTATGAGGATTCTGCAGTAATGAATTTTGCTACTTCAAGTCTGTTAGCAACAGTTTTCTACAAAACATTACAATGTAGTGATTATGAATAGGAAATTACAAAATCAAAGGATGTAGTGTTAAATATATATATATATATTTCTGGGGGTCCATTCTTTACTTATATTTATCAGAAATATTATTGTTCCAATAAGTGTACAAAAATTTACATTTCAGTTTACACATGATTATTCTTGTCATGATTGTACATGATGTCATGATAAATAGTTACAGTGCACTGTCACAGTGTAAAGAATAGCTGTGTCATGGTACCTGGGGATCCCGGCCAGGTCTTGCACACTCTCGCGTCTCTCGTTCTCCTTCTGGCTCTATCGCTCCCCCCCTCGACGTCCTGGACAGCGTTTTCCCCACCACGGGGATTTTCTCGGGTGTGTCGCTGCAGTTGGCAGGATTGAGTTCTCCTCATCATCCCGTCCATTAAACCATTGGCTCGGCTTCCACTCTTCACCAGATTGTTACAGCTATCTCAGTGGTAATTAGTCAGGCTAGCTTTTGATTATCTTCCTCGTTATCTCTCCTATGCTCATTGTGTTACTTCTCCCCCTTCAGATTCCGGACCATCCAACTCCTGCTCTCTGCGATGCTGGACCTCACTCACCTGCCCGCTCACTTTCCTTTGGACTTTCACTCAGAGAGACTGTAAAACATCAAGTTTCAAAGTTTTTCTTACAAACTTCATCACCCAGCAGCAGTAGTAACCTTGTCTACTACCTAGTATTACTTAGTCTGCTTTTTATGTGTTATATTTTCAACTTTTCATTTTTGCATACATACTGTAGCACGTAAAAGTCAAATCATGAAGCAGGGACAATAATACCAATAAATCACAAAATTAAAAATACTAAATAAAATATTTACCTGCAACATCTTTCGGGTCTAAGCATGTGTAGGGCTGTATAAAAAAGCAGGCAGGTATTTTTTCACACAGGGCCAGGTAGGTGTGGGTAACTTTTTTCCCATAATAAATGAAATCATAATTTAAAAACTGCATTTTGTATTTACTCAGGTTATCTTTGTATAATATTCTAATTCGTTTGATGATCAGAAAAATCTACCTGCGACAAATATGCAGAAAACTAAGAAATACTTTATCACTGCACTGTAGATGCAGCTGCCCTGAAACTGCTGTTTCAGTACTGTGTACAAAACGCTTATACACTGATCAAAAATAATTACTCTATGAAGTTTTCCTATGTAGCATCTGACATATCACACGCCAGTCTCAAAGTAGTTTGTGATAGTCACGACTGCTAATTTAGTGACTCATGCATGTAACAGTTATTAATTACAAAAATGTCGCTTGTTTAGGGTCAGAATCTGAAAGCAAAGTTGCCAGTTTACCAGGTGAATATGACTATGACCTCTGCATAGTGACTAAAATAAGGTGTCCATGAGGTGTCTGTGCTCTCCCTTATAGGATGAGATAGGATGAGGAGCTCCATCATTTGGGAGGGTCTCAGAGTAAAGGAGCAGCTGAGGTGGCTCAGGCATGTTCTAGTGGGAGGTAACCCCAGGGCAGACCCAGGACCTGCTGGAGAGATTATATTGCTCAGCTGGGTGGACAATGCCTTGGTGTTGTTCTGGTCTGATCAATATCATTTACATTTGTACAAAAAATTGTCATCTGCCTTTGTCAAGACTAGGATCCCTACAGCTGTGCAAATAAATAATACTTGATGACCATTATGATTCCTGAGACATTATAGCTTAAAGGGCTGCAACTCAACACATAAGCAAAATCTTGAGTTGAAGGCCAGAATGCTTAGGCAGCGAATGTGTGCCCATCACAGCTGCCAGATTCTATTATCTCAGCACTTTTTGATGTCAAACCATTCATTATTTGTTGCTTGAGGGTCACTGCGTTCTGATGACAAGGTCAATATTCTGAACCTGAGGAGGGGATTCAGAGGGGAGCTCTGTGAATGAATATGAATCTGTGTGTGTGTGTGGTTTACATTAGTAAGCTGAATGTTGTGAACTTGTTGGAAGAGAGGTATTTGTCTGTAAACGCTGCATTAACGATGTTATTATGTTTACATGTACAAAAGGATCACGTACTGTGTGTAAGCGTGTCACAGATATGTACACATCCACTGATTTAGGAATCATAATTTTATGGTGCCGTGCAACAGACTCTCTCTAGTTAATATCATCTGATTAATTAATTTTACAGTATTAAAGGGAGAAAGATGGAAAAAATGGCTAGAGGGAATTGATAAATACAGTAATTTTCAGTATCTCACAGAACAGCCCCGGCGCTCCTTGGATTACATTCTGCGGGTGAAAGAGATGAACACAGAATCATTTCAGGAAATGGACAGGCCCCAATTCTATTAACCCTGTGAGATCTGAATCATCATCGGGAATGACCTCAACCCAATCCTAACCGAGTATAATCAGAATTTGACATTTTTGCTTTTGTTGAAATTGTTTTCTGAAGTTTTGGCAATAGGGGACAATTATTTTCCTGACTTGCTTTATAAGCTATTCACTTTTTTTTTTTCCAGAAAAGTGTTTGGGTTAGTGGTTTTCACATCTAAATCTATCCAAGATTTTGCCCTCGGTGTCTCTGTGGGCTCTTCTCTCGAGGTGACTGTTGTTGTGAATTGGCACTACATAAATAAAACTGAATTGAAATTGGAAAAAAAAAAAAAAAAAAGAGGTCTATCTCTGTTGTGCTCACCAGCTCCAGTGCCTGCCTGCTGAAAAACAATGTGCTACCAGAGGCTACAGGCCTCCACTGAGCTGTGAGGGAACTGAAAACTGTGGCGGTGGCCCTCAAACAGAAGTGCTCCTGCTGTGTGCTTTTATTTTTTCTGTATGTACGCTGAAATTACACACTCACTGCACTACCTGAACACACCCATAATGTCTTCGATTTCAGCTGTGTATGGATGGCTGGACTGACAAAGCAGACCAACTGTGTGTTGTGATTTAAATATTCATTTTAATCAACAGACGATGAGCTGGGATGATAGAGGAAATGCTACATCAGCAATTCCAGCTTTTGCTCTGAAGCATTAACAATGGGCCAGTGCTTACTGATGAAAAGCCAAACTGTTACTGGGAGTATTAGGGAGGCTGTTTTTAAATCAGCAGATGTGTGTTTGTTGCATATTGCACATGCATTCATTCATCAATCACTGAGCGTAAAGGAGACTCATTGTTTTGTTCACATTCAGCACAACCTTTATGCAAAATCTACTGTACTGCCAATGGGGAGAGGATGTCAGGTTCAGTGGTTTTAGGATGACATCTCTACTTCTATGGATGGTGTGATCCTGTTGGCTCACACTGGGACAGTTTGGTTGGGATGTGAATTAACACCTCCAAGACCATGGTTCTCAACCGTGTGGAGTGTATGGTCATGGTCACAGACTACGCGTAGTGACAAACGGCAGAAACTAGGTTCCTCCAAAGGGTGTCCGGACTAGCTGCTCTACCTCTGCATCGATAGGTGCTAGTTGATTTATAAATTTGATCAGAATTCCTCCTGGATGCCTTCAAAATGAGGTGTTTCAGGCATGCCAAGCTGGTAGGAGACCCTGGGGTAAACCCAGGGCGTGTGACACTCTCCTTCAAAGAACTGGAGGAGGTGGCTGGGGAGAGAGCAGTCTGGGTATTTCCAGTATAGATGGCAGCAGTCTACATGGAGAAGGAGCTCATCAACATTCTCAGGCTTTACATTTTTATATGTTTGATACTGTAACTGAGCCACACTTCCAAGTTTCTTTTTACATGTTTTATTTTATTTTATCAAACCATCTTTGTGTGTGCATTACAAGCAGAACGCTGTCGCTAAAAATACGTCGGTATTTGTAATCATACATGATAAGTCAGGGGCTTCCAGGCCACTTGACCTCATCCTCGTGCTACATATGCATGTGACGGGGAATGTGTGTGTTTACTTCTCTGGTGTGTGAGTGTTTGATTCTGCAGTGTGCGTGCTTGTGCCACGGCGTCCTGGTTCTGCAGTGTCATCACTGCAGACCTCCCTGCACAACAGAGCTCATTTATAAAAGAAGCAACCAGCCCAGATTCACTGCCTCTGTGTGTGCGTGCGTGTGTGTGTGTGTGTGTGTTTGTCCATGCATGCACTTGTGCATCCAACCATTCCAGATTTATAGCGGATCCTCTCATTCATCATGAGAGATAGAGTGAAATGAGGAGAGGAAGAGAGAGAGAGTCAGACCGTGCACTGCAGTGTCTCTCTCGCTCTCTCTCTCTCTGGTCTGCGCAGTGGGGAACATGCATTACATTAACTGTGCTACTAATCTGGTCATCCTCAGTGTCTAATACAGATAGATCTGAAACGCTTTGTCTGTTGCTGTGCAATAGTGCAGAGTGGGAGGACATTAGGCGCTGATAATAAACCATGAAACGTACAGAAACTTCGCTCTCAACGGACACAATCTGAAGCTCGTGGACTCCAAAGAATTATTCAGCTTTTTGAGACAAACACCACGTGTCAGCATTAAGATGACATTTGCTGTGCTGAAACAATCCTCGCGTTCCCTCCCACATGACCTACAATGTTAATAGCAAATATGAAGGTGACGATATCTGGCAAGCTCTGCAATCTGTGATAGTGGACCCTTTACACCTAGAAAACGTATGCCATATGTGATACAAATTAAAAATATGTTTGTTAGCACTGCTCTGCAGCACAATGTGTTCCTCATATTGACCATCTCTGGGAGATTAGCCCTCCTGTGGACTGAGACATGGGGCACTGCCATCACTTGATATTGTTTTCCTTGTTCTGAAAGGTCTTCGTCTGTGAGTTCTGAAAGGTCTGTGTTTTTTTATCGACTGTGATGCTGGGCCAAGAAGGTCTTAGCCACTTCCATGCCGAACTCAAGGAACTCCATGATGCTCTTTTTTGGTGTACCACATACAGTAAGGTCTTTGTGGTAGAGTAGCCAGCTGTTGTCTAAAGCCAGATCAGTGCATTAGCATTTGCATTGTCCACTTCTTAGTGCAGAACACTCATGTGATAGTAGCTAATGATTCTGTGAACCAAGTCAACTCCACCCATCTTAGAGTTGTACTCACAGATAATGCTTGGGTGTGAGATAATCACATATCGCTTCAGTGTCTTCAGGCTGTATAGCATGGACAACAAACACCATCAGTATTTGTTTGTTGTCATACCACTTCACTGCGCACATCTTTACATCTTCACTGGTAACTTCGGTTAAGGTACCTCTTCGGGCCCTTTTCATTGTTTTGTCAGTAGGTAACTTCTCCACCCAGCGACCCAGCTCTTCACTACTGTACCAGTCATTTACAGCTCCTTCTTCATCAGTTGTTCCACAACTTGGATGGTTGTGAAGAACTGGTCACAATACACCTTTGTGCCACAATGCAGAGTCTGACACAAACCCAGACCCTCTGGTTCTTCGACCTGCTCAAGCAGTGGACCTGCACCTTGATACAAATCAAAGTCCAGCAAAATGCCATCTGCTGTTGCACAAAAAAAGTTCTTTATGCCAACTGGGTTTGGTTTCATTAGCAGATATTGTCTACACAGACAGGCTGCTATGAAAGGGATCATCTGCTCATCAATAGATATGCATTCAAGTCGAGTCTGAGACCTGCAGCCTTGCAGAATACAATCCAGAAAAGGCTTCACCTTTCAGAATTTGTCACTATACCTCACCTCTTCTGGAACATCATCATCAATGAGTACTTGTAGTTATCGCCTCAGTCTGAAGACTCTGTTGCGCTTGATTCTGTCAGTGATGGCTGAGAATCTCAAGGATTTGGACTGCGACATCCTGATTTTGAGGTATCGGATGCAGGACATCAATATACTGTACAGGCACAAAACAATGCTAAACCTCAACAACTGATGTGTTGAGTAGGTCCCCGCTCTGAGCCAGTGACATGGCATTTGTGGAGTCTGCACTCATTTTTATCAAATCTTTATCTATATACTATTCTGCATAGTTTGGTGCGGTCCAGCCTTCTCTGTCCTGCCCAGTTTCCTCCTGATGCTCAAACTCAGCTAAGTTTGAGCACATTACATGTCCTGCAGAATCAGAATAAAAAGAGTCATTATTGCAAAGTAAGTTACACATTTACTCATGCAAGGAATTCACTGAAGTCATATGAAATTTGAAGAAATATCTTCAAGGTATGCCAAAAATAAGAACAAGTACCTGTCTGTGACTGTCCTTGAGGACTTGGTCCTTGGTGTTGAGCCATCAGCCTCAAACTGCTGAGTCCAATGGTGACCATCAAGCATTTTATGCAATTTATTGCTTAAAATGTCTTATTTAGGTTTTTTTTTTTTTTTTTTGTTTTTTTGGGGGGGGGGGGGGGATGCTGTGTTCTAAAACTCAGAAAAGGGCACGTATCAAATATGATACACTTGACCATGTTGAAATGGAGAGTGAGCAAAGCAGCATTCAGCTGCTACGTCATCTTAAATTGAAGATATCATTTGGAGGCGCCAGCGTGTCCGTCAACCCCAGAGGATAAAGCTGTAATGGTAAACTTGTACTTGAATAGTAGAAGTATAATTTGCTGGGAAAAAACTAAAACTTTTTAAACTTCATTTGATGCAAAGTCGCCGCCCTTTTTAAGCAGGTTTTAGCAGATTTGACTGATAACACTGCTGAGTAATATGACTTTATTTTATTTACTTCTACATTCCTGTGTATGTCACTCATGTAACCCAGTGTTCCCAGTGACATTACCTATGTCCCAAGGGGACACTGTGCAACAGCAATCTTATACTCTTCCATATTTACCTCTACCACAGGCAACGGCGGGCTTTAAATACTTATTGTTAATGTAGTTGATGACGTGTAGGTCTTGTCAGTTCCTTTAAGGTAATTGCATGCTCTTTTTTTCATTATGTATATTTTTGGACTCTGGAAAACCCACAATAATGTCTAGTAAGTGAGCAGAAAAGTCAAGTGAAATGTTCCCTAAGATGAATGTATAAGCTGTGAGTCTAAGTGAGAAGCTGCAGCATCGGTTATGAGACTGCGCGCTCCGAAGCCGCCCAAAGCCTGATGGATTTACATTCACAATATCAACAACACCTACAAGAAGCACCTTAGCTCCCTGTGGCTAAGTGTGTGTGTGAGAGAGAGTGTGCTTGTACATGTTCTCACATATACACAATTTTCCAGTCCCTTTCATACAAACACTTTTCTTTTCTTTCTTTATGTTACACAAACACAAGCACACACACTCAGACAACCCCCTTGGGACAGCAGCGTGTGTGTGTGTGTGTGTGAGTGAGAGAGAGAGAGACCGAGTGGATGTATTGCAGTTCACTCCATTATTGATTGGTCTACTCCCCAGGGCATGTGATACAGACTGGCTATGTTGATTTTCCACTTCACATGCGCACACACACACACACACACACACACACACACACACACACACACAGCCTTGTCTTTATTCCATTTTGGGGACACG
>JAVDPK010002631.1:514207-527859 GCA_034780415.1 Cichlasoma orientale | reverse complement strand
CCCCCCCCCCCCCCCCCCCACACACACACACACACACACACACATTCTGTAGACTTGGGACTTTATTTGAACCATTTTTTTTGTGATGGAACCAGCAAGAAAGATAAATAATAATACTGAGCTTATGAAAGCCACTTTTCCAAAGAGCACTTATTCATTTCCAATACTTATTTCTGTTATATTTAGGCATGTCGACATGGTCAAGATGACCTGCTAGGGTCAGAATTTGACATAAACAATATGAAAGCATGAATCCATCTTGCAGTTTATCAATGGTTGAGACTGGTGGTAGTGCAATAATGTGAGGGATATTTTCTTAGCACTCAGCATTTGCATCATGGATGTACAGCCGGCAAATCTGCAGCAACTATTAGCACATCAATATGAATCAAAATCTGTGAGGAATATTTTCAGCACCTTGTTGAATCTGTGCCATGAAGGGATAAGGCAGTTCTGAAGGCAAAAGCAGGACAACCCAGTACTAGTAAGGTCCATTAATTTTCATCTGTGTATCTGGAGTGGATTTTGTGTGGCTGTGTGATAATAACCTTTTTACACTGAAATAAAATGGCAATAAAATACTGTATATAAAAAGGACATGTGGTTACATTTTTGAAACAACTGCCAGGTGTAACCAAGACCAATACTAAATGGCTATGGACCATTTTAAATTTCTAATAACAGAAAATTCAGTGGTAAATATGAAATAGTAAATTGTTGAAATTAGCTTGAATCCAAGTCTTTAAAAATGACATAAAGGGACATCTTTTTAAAGTCTGTGGCAGACAGACCAGACACAGCCCAGAAAACATGCATGTGCTTAGTGATTGATTACACTGTGTATGATTGCTGGTAAGTGAGTAGGTTATAGCAAGATGATGAATTTTACAGTAGTTTTCTGCTTTGGCATACAAAGTGGTTTACAGTTCACTCTCATTCACAAGTTCAAACACTGTTGGTGAGATGCAATGCAAATCAGACGCAATTTTCTGCAGAGTCAATCGTTACAGACCTCCAAACTTCACATGGCCTTCAGATAAGCTCAAGAACAGAGCATGGAGAGCTTCATGGAATGGTTTTCTATGAAGGTAGTTTGGGGTTGTTGTTCAGGAGTTGGGCTCGGCCCCTTAGTTCCAGTGAAAGGAACTCTTACTGCTTCAGCATACCAAGACATTTTGGACAATATCATGCTCCCAACTTTGTGGAAACAGTTTGAGGATGGTGCATTCCTGTTCCAACATGACTGCAGACAAGTGCACACAGCAGGACCATAAAGACATGGATGAGCGAGTTTGGTGTGGAAGAACTTGACTGGCCTGCACAGAGTCCTGATCTCAACCCAAGAGAACACCTTTGGGATGAATTAGAGTGGTTCCGGCGGTGCCAGGCCTTCTCATCCAACATTAGTGTCAGACCTCATAAATGTGCTTCTGGAAGAATGGTCAAAAATTCCCATAAACACTCCTAAACGTTGTGTAAAGCCTTCCCAGAAGTTATAGTGGCAAAGCTACTCCTTTGGAGCTGACCCACTCTTAATCATGTGCATCTTAATCATAGGCATGGTGGGAAAAAGGCGATAGACTACCATGACCTGGATGCAAGACCCTTAACAGTCTCAGTGTTAAAAGTTGGCAGAATTTTATTTTTATTTTTTCATTTAATCCGTGTATGCAGCACCATTGTATATTGGCTAACACGTTTTCTTTACATGTGAAAGATCCACAGTTCAGAATGAGAAACAAAACTCATAACAACTTGGTGTCAGCAAAGGCATCTAGTGTAAAAGCTGTACCGAATCAAATGTGGATCCATTCGCTGTGGTGACCCCTTGAGAAATAAGCCATATCATTATTCTTGTAGCATTTTTCAAAAATATGGTAACAGTTATAAGTTATAAGTGATAGGAATTTGAGTCATATATTGTCAACAAGCATAGAAGAAACCATAATCAACTGTGGAATTGCATTAGTTAAACTGTAAACACAAAATAATATCAAAAGGAGGCAGACAAGAGATAGCTGATGCTGATCTACAGTCTAAGTTGTCTAGACCGGTAGCTAGCTCCAGATAGTTCATTGCCTTTGGTCGGGATACATCAACATTCACAAAAGCCCTTCGAGCCTGTTAAGATCTTAACTGTAGAAGTGGTTCTTACACACAGAGACAGTGAATTGGATGCAATACAGTCTTTGAAATTTTTAACTTTTGAAAATACTATAATACTCAGTCTGTGCTCAAAATACAACTGTTGCAGTTAATGGTAGCTGCCACACACTTCAGCAATCATGAACACTGAAGTGCCATTTTACATAAGCACCAAGTTAAGTTAAAGACTCAGTTTAAGTCTAAACATTGAGTTCATTTAGTCAATTCAAGTGTAAGTACTAAATGTAGTTGAGTGTCAAACGCACAGGCAGAGTGTGGTTGAATCATCTGTTAAAGTCTAAGTGCCGATTGAAGCTGTATCATCAATTTGCATGTAAGTGCTGGATGAATGTTAGAATGTCATAAATGAAGGTGCTCAGTGAAGTGTCATTTCAACAGCAAGCACTGCTTTAAGCTAAATGTCAGTTTGAGTATACTTGAAATTTTGTACGTGCAGGCATGGAGTGAAGTTGAAATGTTTAAAAGTTTAATGAGTATATACCCAGAAAAAATCTTCCCGAGTTGATCGAAGGAATGAAACAGAAGTAAAACTGAGAAATATCACAACATTGACCAGTGTTTATAAAGACAACAGCACCGTTTTGTTTATCTTGACTTTCAGTTGAGCTTAAGTGCAATTTGAGCAAAAAAACATTTTAGCAACAGGTCAAAAATATAAAGTGAGTTGTTTGCAAATCATCAGAAGTTACTATATGAACAGTAAAAGGAGCTCACAGAAGTTCTGTTGTTACAGAATTACTGTAATCCACATACAGGTTTCAGTTTTCTTCCAGGTGTTATAAATACAAGCACATATTGCAGTGTAGCTGGAAATGAATCAACAGTAAAAGTAACTCTCTTGGTTTCTGTTATGGGAAATTCAGCATCCAGTTTTGATCGATTCCTTTGGAATCATTCTCAGGAGACACTTAGCTTCATTTACCCAACTACTCACTTTCATACAGAGCTTTATTCTATGCATTTGAAGTAATTTATTTAATTTATATAAGTGTCTTGTGAAAATATATCTGAGGTGTGATTCACTGTTCTCAGAATTGCTCTAAAGTCTAAAATCCTTTTATCTTGTCTGTGAAATGTTTTGATTTAAATGTGTACAATAAAACTCGACTACCAATGGGGAATAACCACAACATCGTTTCAAAGATGACACTAACCCAGACCTTGCTGTCAGAGTAACTCTCCATCTGTTCATAACAGATTTTCTTTGAAGTTAAATCTCTTTGTTTACAGCAAGGAAGAAGCCTGATTATCTCAAGGTCACAGTCAGTGCAAACAAGATGAAATTCATAATGAGAGAATGGACTGCTGAGAGTAACGCATAGGGAACAATGGTATATTTCATGCTTTTGAGGCATAGTTCTTATTTTAGAACCATGTGTGACTTAGAAAAGTAACATTACCCAACATTGTTTCAAATTTTACATGAAACAAAAGTACTCACATTAACACATTAACAAGTTTTCTGTTACCTCTTAAGAAAGGTAAGTTGTACATTAGCATTAGCAAAAAACAAACAAAAAACCACCCTTAGCATTTACCTTTTATGTCTTTATCAATGAAAGTGATCATTTTCTGATAATGTCAGTTACAGTGATTTCTTTATTTGTCTGCTGATTGCTAGGACTTTGAAGAACAATTGAAAGAATAACAAAAGAACTAGGGTAGGGACAGGGATATGGTTAGGGTTAGGGATATCATCGATGATGACTTAGGCCTTCCAGGGTTACCATTCGCTTTGCATTTCAGTCACCATGTAACCTGCCCCTTAATTTCCCTGAATGGCAGCTTTATTTAAAGACTAACTGTTGAGATTTCACTGCCATCCTTCTCCTCCACAACAGGCCTCACTACCAGTGATGTAGAGCTGTTAGCCTGTTGGGCACAAACTAGACCTCCTTAGCAGCTGACAGAAAGTGTCATGGTCGCTGGGTCTTGGACCCAGGGTTTTGAGATTTTGGGGATTCACACCGTCTTTTGGTTTTGAGAAGTTATTTATGTTCAAGCTCTATATTATTTATAGTGTTTTTGTATTTCCTTGTGGTTCTAAGATTTGTTATGTGCTTTTAGTTTTTAGTTCATCTTTAGATGATGTTAGGTCAGTGAATTCCATTTTGTGTCCATTTTGTTCTAGTCTTGTTTCTGTGTTTTGGTCCTTCGGTGTGATCTCTGTATTTTAGTCTTTTTTTGTTCCCCCCCATTTAGTTGAGTCACGATAAGGTGTGTCTCTCTTTTGGTGATTGTTGTCCTCTCTGTCTTGAGTTAACTTTAATTTCCTCACATTGTCCCACATGGTTGTGTGTTCCTGCTTGTGTTCTCCCTAGTGATGGCCAGATAAAGCCTCATGAAGCCTTGATGCTTTCTATCCAGTTGGTTTAAAAAATAGTTCATTTCTCAACACTGCAGGTGCACACTGGCAATAAATCTTATGCCGTTGGAAAGCCTGTTTATTTCCCCTTAAATAGAGCCACATTTGTAAGGAAAATCCATTTATGGGTTAAGCAGCATAGTTGAGTATATGGGTTGCACCCATGAAAAACTTGCCAAATCTTTTCTGCCAATGCCAAACAGCTTATTCTGCTGGTGCGGTTTATTGGATTGGAAGACAGAATAGGATGGCATTCCATTCTATAGTAGTGTGTGACCAAGCTGTTTGGCACTGGAAGAGAAGATCTGGCAAGTTTGTCTTGGGCGCAACCCACATACTCAACTCTACTGCTCAACCTACAAATGCATTTTCCTTTCAAATGTGGCACCATAAACAGGCTTTCCAAAGTTATAAGATTGATTGCCAAGAAACATTGTTACAACAAAGAAATAATTGACCAAACACAAATGTCCGTACTGTTTGTGCTAAGTTTATTTGTAATGGCCTCTTGGCTGTCTTGCAATGTCAGCATGGGAATAATCACTGCCAAGAATACAAATAAAAACACATTTACTCGATTTTGCGTGGAACATTCCTTTATCTCATCTGTTTTTGATTAATGTATAGGTAATGGTAATAGAGGTCTATTAATGTCATAAAACATGTCAGTATGATTTCAGTCAATGTTTAAATAAATCCAATAGGACATGAGATGTTTATGTTAAAACTGTCACAGTGTTCTCAAACGATGGGACAGTGACTGGCAGAGAAGCATCTGCCACATAATAAGATTTGTATGTCTTGCATTTCTTATTATTTTATCATTATTTCCACTGCTCCAACAAAAAAAATTCCCAGATATGGGATACATTAATGTTGATGTTAACATCAACATTACTGACACAGCTGTAATAGATACATTCCACTATGCAGCTGTGTGCCAAGGGGAGACAGAGTATGAATGAATGTTTTTTTTTTCCTCTTGAAAGAACAGGAAAATATGATTGTATTTATTTTTTTTCATTTAATTTTGTTTACTAACAAAATTAAATGAAAAAAAAAATTGTGTACTTCAATTACAAAACTTGTTACCACGAAAAAGTAATCTGAGTACTCTAATGCAGTACAGTACTTTGTAGCGCATTACTGCTTTGTAGTGCATAGCACCCCACAGTGGTCCTGATTATAGGTTTCATTGGTTTTGATTCCTGAGTAATCTGTGGAAATGATTTTCTCCTCTCTTTGACATTTTCACACACAGAAAGTAAAGGCAGTCGTGCTCATTCATATTGGCTTCACACATTCACACATTTCACACCCTCGCCTCGTCATACTGCTAGAACTCAACCTCTGTCGCCCACTGACACACACACACACACAAATCATCCACATGGACTTGCACGGTTTGATATTTTCTCCTAAGTGGCTTGTATAAAGACAGTTCTGCCTGCCTTTCCTACATGACTCACAGTTACTGGGGGCTGCAATAAGGCCAGACCAAAGCCAACTGTGTTGCAAGTGTGTGCTTGCATATGTGTGTATATGCAAGCAGCTACTTTGAAACAAACTTTCTTGTCCTTGCTCGTGTCTGCACTTGTCCCTAATGTTGTCATAAAGTGACCGGGAGGAAATATCAGTTCCTGCTGAACTGTGACACTAACCAAGATAAATGTCATACAGGCGAACACATGTACAGACACACACAAAAATTCATTTTTGTCTTGCACTAATATTCAGTGTGGTGTATATGTCCCTGCTTCTGCTAAATTATTTTTTATCCCTGATAGGGATAAAAATATATGGCCGAGAGAAACAGCCACGCTCCTTAGTGAAAAGATCAAGCCTGTCATTTACTGCAGCATTCACAATTAGAACCTGCAGCCCATGATGCTATAGGACATGTTACAGACCAGAATCATTTTCATGTATTTATTGACTCTTAAACTCCAAAAGTCAGCTGTTGATCTGAGTAAATAGAACAAGGTCGCCTCCTCCCGTTTGAAGGCTTGCAGATGTGAATAAAAGAGGGCCAACCCACTGCAGATGATGCAAGCAGAAAAAGTCCAGCGTCAAAGCAGATTGTTTTTGTTGTGTTTGACTGCAAGTATCTGAAGAGGCAAAGTGGAGACTGGGAACATTCTGTATATTCATTTCATTTAGAAAATACATTACACTATTATTGTAAATGCTCTGGTAGTACTTTTAAGCTCTGAACTCAATTAGTTAAAGGTTATAAATATTACAGTGCTGGTTTCAAAGTATACAGGACCACTGATTCATTGAATTGAATTATTTTTGTGGTGAAAAAGGAAAAAAAATAAAATCCCCCCTCTGGGTTTGTCACAAATCACATGCTGTATATACAGCTTGTATACTCAACTAATGGAAGTAACTATGACACTAACATCTGCCTAGGTTCAAAGAGTCGTACCCCTTGAAGAACTGTTTTTTATGAAAATTATCTGAACTTGAACAGCAAGTATAGTCCACACTCATTCTGCTTATAGTGGCTAACAGTAGACTAGCAAGTACTAGCAAGGAAACATATGGTTCAAAGTCTCATTGGCAAATAACTTGACAGAGTCAATACTCTAATTAAGGAACACCTTATTATCAGTCATATACAGCAATATTCATGGTTTTGTGAGTATTTTGTGGCCTTTTCCACCATTCTGTAAAGTTCAGCCTGCAGCATGCTTTCAGTCAAGATAGTGTGTTTTGAGAACTAGCTTTCTCTGCAAGTTCAAGTACACCGTTTGCATTTCCTCCTTGTAGGTGTAACACACAACTACATCTCTAGATGATGGTAGTTTTACATATGCAGCAATAACATAAAACACATAGTGGTCCTTCAGCATAATCATTCATAACAATTAATTCTTCTACAACAAATGTAGGTAGCACCACAGCCTGGCATACTAGCAGGCACACACACCATATTATCAATCATTCAATAATTTTACTGGTGAAAACATACATTTGGTCAATATAGTCCTCACCAAAATTTAACATATGGATCAGTTCTGCTGCTACTTTTGTGAGTTTGATGTGTATCAAGCAACCCTCCAGAAAATACCCATGCAGTATACATACAGTATATATGCTCACACGCTGAAGTCAGATATGTCCAAAATAAAAGAACGCATCTCTCAAATATAGTGTAAGCCCTTCTGAACAGGGACCCACACTATATTAGGCATGGACTCATTTACCCCTTGAGACATGGACTCCACAAGACCTCTGAAGGCACCAATGTATCTATAACAGATACTTTAAGTCCTGGAAGTTGCAAGGTCATGCCTCCATGGATGGGTGTTGTTTTTAAAATGCATCCCACTGATGCTTGAATGTAATTGAGCTGTGGAGTTTAGAGGCCAAATCAATACCTTCAACACACACTTTTTGTAGCGTGGCAGGGCAGCCTGGTCTGTCACAAAAACTGAACCAAATCAAATGTTTTGTACATGGACACTATTTACAAAAACATAGTCCTGTTTTTGATTATCTTTTTTATTATTATTATTGTTGTTAAAAGACTGCTTAGCTTTGAAACTATGCATTTTAATTGGAAGAATGTTTTGTATTATCGTCACAATACTCTTTTGAGGGGACACTCCCTGCCAACCAAGAAAACTGAGCTTTGAAAAGTAACAACTTACAGCGACAACCATAATATTTTTTCCCCTAAACTAAACATTTTGATATGCCTCAGCCCATCAAAAAGTTTTTGGTGCCTAAACCTAACAAGCAGCAAAGGAAATTGCAATAAAAGTTTAAAACTAATCCTAAAGAAAGTGTAAATGTGATTGGTTCCACATGGGACACAAACTGTGGTTTGCAGTATGAGGAATTAAATTACTAGAACAACAAGCCACAAGAAACCCATATAGTCTCCAAAAAAATTTTTTTTTTCCTTTAAAGCTGGACAGGAATCAGTTGATATGAGATTAGAGGGTGAAAGATTTATGTCTAGGAACAATGATCAACAGATGAATTCCAGGAATGTTTAACAAACTGTCTGTTGACTGTGGCAGCTGCATTATCCTGCAGATGGTTGATGCCATCAGAGAATACCAATGCCACAAAGTGTAGTATATAGGCCATGTGCTGGGGGGCTGGGTGGTACCATCTCTGGTGGCAGAGGTACCTATTAAATTTTTATTGAATATCTTCTTATCCACATTATGCATAACTATATATGTGAAATTTGAAATCCAAAATGGCCACCAGCGAAAATCGGTGCTTTTGCAGTTATCATTCCAAAGTATTCAATTCAATTCAATTTTATTTATATACCGCCAAATCACAACAAACAGTCGCCTCAAGGCACTTTGTATTGTAAGGTAAAGACCTTACAATACTGCAGAGAAAACCCAACAGTCAAAACGACCCGCTATGAGCAACCACTTGGCGACGGTGGGAAGGAAAAACTCCCTTTTAACAGGAAGAAACCTCCAGGAGAACCAGGCTCAGGGAGGGGCAGTAATCTGCCGCGACCAGTTGGGGCTGAGGGGAGAGAGAGAGGACAAAAGACATGCTGTGGAAGAGACACAGAGAATGATTAAACACAGAGTGAAGTATAAACAGAGTAAAAAAGGTGAATAAAAAGAAACAGTGCATTATGGGAAATGCGTGAATTAGCTTCTCAGCATCAGTCTGAGACAGGATGTTTCTAATTTTAGAGATATTGCGAAGATCCAGATATTGATCTTTCTGATGAAACTCATGAACTTGGGAGCTATGTGATCATCTTGCTTCAGATGATATTGCAAGTGATCTGATCATTGCATATAAAACGGGACTAGCAGCTTATCAATCATTCAGAAAAGAAAGCCTTGAAGGATCCAGCACTCCTTTCCACAAGTCTATCAAGAAGCAGAGACTGAAATCTTTCACTAATCTCAAGACGAAATAGAAGCCTTGCAGAATCATTCTGGAAATCATTCTGAAGGCAGATTGCAACCTGTTTGCACACATGGTCATAATTGCACAAAGTAGGAAACTTAAGATGAAGGATATGCTGTGTCACACTCTTGGCCCCATTCCCTGGGCACTAGCAACAACTGATAGATCACCTAGAAAAAAAAAAAAAAACAAGGCAGCACTGGCAACAGAGCTACTAAAAACTATCCCCCCCAGCAGAACAGGTACCAGATGATGCAGTGTGTCTGATCGATGGGATGGCTCTAGTGCAGAAGTTTAAAGGAAACCATAGAATATTTGCTGACATAGCAAATGCTTTGCTAACTGTTGTTCTAAATGAGGGTGCCAGCAGCTCCAGGACTCATGTCACATTTGATGTCTATTGTGAGAAATGAATTAAGAATGCAGACAAAAACAGAAGAGGTGCATCAGAAAGAACAATTTTCAAACAGCTGACACCACACCAAAAAAAAAGACTTTTAGGCAAAGAAGTATTTGTCACCTTGAAAGAGAAATGTTACAGAATGACTAATACTGGTGCGGAGGAAGTTGAAGATCTCATGTCTACACGCAAAGAGGCAGACACAAGGCTTCTCTTGCATGCCAAGTGTATTTCATCAGCAGGCCACAAATGCCAGACAAGACACACTCTTGATTTAGCCTTGCTTTTTCAACTGAAATCAGGTTTCAGATGTGACATAATTGCCAGAACAAAATACATTCATGTGACAATGTATTTGCTCATGCTCTTGAACCAGCAATCTGCAAGGCTCTCATTGGTCTCCATGCCTACACTGAGTGTGACACAGTAGTGATGTGTCGGTCGCGAACGAACTCTTTTCCACTTCCGGGGTTCCGGTGCTGGTGCCAGTATTTGAACCGTTCAGCGGCTTTTCCACCGTGAACGTACTCGGTGCTCGGCCGAAAAACGGGTTCAGCTCGGGCCCCGCAAGCTAGCTGGTCTCGAACCAAGAACGTGTGATGAAAGCGGCAGAAGGGCGTGACTCTGCCATCTCAACGTAAAGTTTTCTACCGCTATTTCACTGTATGGTGTGCATTACATGAGAAAAGCAATGCAATTTTCACAGCTGTGACCAATCAGCGAAGGGTTATACCACCAAGCAGGGAGGGCAGGGGTGGGTGGGCTGTGCACAGTGCTCACACATGGTAAACAGGAGGAAAGAGAAAAGGCAGAGCGGGAGAGAGAAAAATGACCGAAAGGAAAAGAAGCAATATTTGGCTGCACTTTAAAAACCATGATAACACAATAGCAGAATGTCTCAATTGCAAGACCAAAATATCTTTTCGAGCAGGATCCACTAACAACCTTCATAGACATTTGAAAATGACACATCCAGCCGTTCAGCTGGAAGAAAGGCGGGCTAGCATGCCTGTTTCTGCTACTGCCTCTTCAACACCCAGACCCGGTGCCGAAGCTGCTGCTCCTCCAACACCTGCACCATCAGGTACATGTCAACGAACAGCAACACAGAGCTCTATAAACCATTTTATGACATTGACACCAGCAAGATAAAACAAAATTGATGAAAAGCTGGCCATAATGATTGCACAAGATTTCCAAACCCTTTAAATTGTAGAGGAGAGGGATTTAAAGGTTACTCAGAAGCTCTCAATCCAGCATATGTACTACAAGCAGAAAAACACTCCCAAAAAATTGTTCCAAGACTGTATGAAAGAATATTCAGTACTACAAGAAAGAGTTAAAAAAGCAACCGTTGTATGTCTTAGTACTGATTGCTGGACTGCAAGGACCACCACATCATTCATGTCCCTGACATGTCGCTTCATTGAAGATTATAAAGTGATGGCATGCCTTTTGGACTGCTTTGAGCTAAGTGACAGACACACTTCTGAGAACTTGGCAGACGAACTGAGACGAGTAGCAAATGAGTGGAAGTTGTTTGCTGTATTACTGATAGTGCAGCAAACATTACAAAAGCCATTAGACTAATGAAATGGACACATCATCCTTGCCTTGCTCACACCATCAACCTCATAGTCAGAGAGGACCTCAAGGTGATGAAGCCAACTATAGATAAAGTGAAAATTATTGTTGAATACTTCCACAAGAGCACAATAGCCACAGAAAAGCTTAAATCCACACAGCATCAGATAGGTTTACCTGAACTAAGACTCAAACAAGACCGCATAACAAGGTGGAATTCAACGTTCATATGCTGAGACGACTTCTGGAGAGCAAAGATGCTGTCATCTCGACCCTGGCCCTCTTGAGTGCCCCAGTTGACACACTCAGACAAGAAGAATGGGAACTTCTCCAAGAGATGTGCACCATTTTGGAACCCTCCGAGCAAGTCACTGTGGAGATCAGCTCTGAGAGGTATATTATTATTAATATATACTGTAATGTGTACATTTTGTGGTGTGTTTACATACAAAATTGGACATAAATGTTTGACACTGAACTGGAATAAATTTGCAATATCAAAATAAGCACATTACAAATGTGAATGTCAAATTATATTGGTAAAATAATTATTAGGCTGTGTCATAAGGAAGCATTAGATGCAAGACCAACAAATGTAGCACCAGATTGTAATAGATTTAGTAATAAAACTAGCTGAATAAGTTTCTAATAAAAAAATAAACAGAACAATTCTAGATATCACAAAATAAAGTATGATTTCTCAGTTATTGTTTTCTACCTTTTTTGTTTCTTTTTCTGTTATGTGACTGCCTCCAAAATGCTTCTACTGTGCAGGGGTCTGCAAAAAATAACTGCCTACCACCAAACACAAGCAACTAATGAGAGTGTCATTGAGATGGTGGCTGCACTCTGCACATCTATGGACAGAAGGTTTCACAGGACGGAGTACAACATTGTTCTCTCTGAAACTACCGTACTGGACCCAAGGTTCAAAAGGCTGGCCTTTAATGACAATAGAGCAGTTGATGAGGCAGTGCAGAGAATAACAGCAGCAGCAACTAGATCCACTTCAATTAGCACTTTCCAACCAGGTCAACCAGAAGGCCAAGGAGGAGCAAGGGCAGAAGTGGAGCAACAGACATCTGCTGTCTGGAAACTATTTGATGCAAGAGCCACGGAGGACACTGCAAGAAGAGTTCCCTCAGTAGATGCAATGCTGGAAGTACGGTCATATCTTGAGGAGCTTCTTATTCCAAGAACTGAAGACCCACTGAGCTGGTGGCATTCAAACGCCTCAGTTTACCCACGACTAGTCAAGATGATGGCAGCGCGACTGTGTATATTGTAGTGACATCAATACCATCTGAAAGAATCTTTTCCAAAACTGGGCAGATAATAACAGAGAGAAGAAACCGAATCAACCCCTCCAAGCTGAGGCACTTGGTTTTCCTAAATGCCAATCTGCCTTCCAAAAAATAGTTGAAGAAAAGGTTAAATCAGTTAAATATTTGTTGAAAATTGTGGTTGTTTTAATCACTTTAATCACTTCTGTTGAATGCTGCTGTTTTGCACTTTGCAGAGTATTTGTTTATTTTATTACCCAGAAATGAATGATTATTTAATTTAATAAGTTAGTTTGTAACAATTACCTTTTTGTTTCCATTGGCCATATTTCAGAGTTTACAAGTGATGTTTTAATCATTTATTCATACAATTGAATGTGTGAGTGCAATCAGTGAGTTATTACAAGACAACCATGAAAACAATTGGCCATAGCAACACTATTTTGAGCTTTTTAATACTGAACAATAATATTTTGTGCATATAGTCATGTAAAATGTAGGTAATATTGTTCTGTATTAGTGGAATAAGTGGTAAAACAAAGAGCCATTTGGCGGCCGAAAGAGCTCGCTTTTTATGAAAAGCCGAGCCAAAAGAGCCGGCTCCCTAAAAAGAGCCGAAATTCCCATCACTACGACACAGTGAGCTCCTTTACAGGGAAAGGGGAGATAGCAGCACTGACTATTATGAACCTGAATTCCCAGTTCACTGAAGTATTTCAGGACCTTGGAAGCCAGTGAAACCTGACATCTGAGCATTTTTTTAACCAAAAGTAGAAGCCAGTGATGTCAATGATCTACGTACAAATTGTTCACAGCAACGAAAGAAGAAGTAGAGTCATGGTAGCTCCCGCCATGTTCTTTTTTTTTTTTTCTTTTTTATACCTGTCATGTCTGGCAGTTTTTGCAAATCGGAATGATCACCCGAATGCATGGATGTGCCAAACATATT
>JAVDPK010002631.1:463371-485727 GCA_034780415.1 Cichlasoma orientale | reverse complement strand
ACTTCTATGTATATAGTTGCATTAAATTCATGCTGACGAAAAGGACTGGATTCTTTTCATTCTGTTTCAGAGTTTAACTCCATGTAAACTCCATGTAGAGTCAGTCATGTAAAGGGTCTCCTACTGTAGGTGGTAGAAAAAGGATCTTAGCATTAGCATCTAACGTGGAAGAACCATACACAGCCACAATAGCGTGGCACCTCCTCCTCATGCTGGTCACCAGCTTGGTCACACACTGCTGGGGGATGGCATCCCATTCTTCAACCAGCAGTTGTTGCGAGTCAGCCAATGGGGTTGTGTTTGCCACTCTGGCATGGACCGCACGCCCTAGCTGATCTCACAAGCGTTCAGTAGGGTTGAGGTCAAGACCGCAGGCAGGCCTTTTCATCCTCTCCACTCCCACATTCTCTCATAAATCCCGCTCTGTGGGGCTCTGGGGGCGAGTGTTGTCATCTTGGAGGATAGAGCTCGGTCTCAGACTGCGGAGATATCGGATTGCCACTGGGTGCAGAATCTCATCTTGATCTCTCTCTGCATTGAGAATCCCTCCAATGATGACAAACCTGATTGTACCAGAAGCTCAAAACAAGACTAAATAGCAGAATAAGCTCTTTGGCATTCATATGGGTTAGTGTGTCCAAACTTTTGACTGGTACTGTATTAGCCAATACTGCCATGGAACTGGGTCATTCCATGGCAGTTCGCTCAGTGGCGTCTGAGTTTTTGGATTTTCAAGTTTTGTTTATTTAAATATTCCAGTAGATTCAGGGTTGCGTTAATGTTTGTTGCTTCAATATTTTGTTTCATGTATTTTCTCCTGTAGTGTATTTAGCTGTATTCTCAGTTCAGAGTTGCTTGAGAGTTTAAGTCTCCTATGTCAAGCTCATTTGTGTGATATATGACACTAAAATTTCACAGGAATGATTTATGTATGTTTAACCTTTGTACCATAACATTTTAATGCAAATCAGAGATGGTCAAGCAGAAGGCCAGTGAGACAGAATGACCCTTTCATCTTTGCATTTGCTTTGGCCACACGCTGCTTAGTTTCATTTTCATTTACTTTTTACTTTCACAATCAGCTGCATTTTAGGCTGAGGCACTGAAAACTTCCAGCTCTCTTATTTTTTTGCATATTTGTCAAACTTACTTAATTCAGATCATGAAACTAATGTTAGCATTAGACAAAGATAACCTGAGTAAGTACAAAATGCAGTTTTTAAATTATTTTATTAAGGGAAAAATGTTTTCAAACCTTCCTGGCCCTATGTGGAAAAAGTGATTTCCCCCTAAACTGAACTGGTTGTGCCATCCTTTGTAGCAAGAACTGCTATCAGTCAGTAATTGGCAATGAGTCTTTCACATCACTGTGGAGGCTTTTTGGCCCAGGTTTTTTATTTTGCAGAATTGTTTTAATTCAGCCACGCTGGAGGGTTTTTGAGCATGACCAGCCTCTTTATGGTCACGCCAAAGCATTTAAGTCAGATTTAAATCCAGCCTTTGACTATGTTGCTCCAGAACTTTCATTTTGTTTTTTTGTTTTTGGCCATTCAGAGATAGATGTGCTGGTGTGTGTTACTTTTTGCATGATTAACTAACATTAAAATTTGTTGATCTGAAACGTGACAGGCAAAAAAATACTTTGACAAGGAAGACGAGCTGAAAGTAGCTTCATTACTACATGTCAATAGGTAGCTCCCTCATCTGTGTACCACTGCATTCTTTCCATGAAAGCTAATTAACAGTATACCATTTGAGAAATGAACACACATATTCATTTGTAGCTGTGTGGACTTTCCTCCTCTCTAGGTACTTGTGAGGGCTGTGCTAAGACTAATAAGTAATGAAGACTCTCTGTGTCACCTTACCTTAGCTGGCCTGGAATGCTGTTTAATATATCAGGCCTTCCAGGGTGTGATGGGAGAGGGTGTGATGAGGAAATATTGTACTGATGATTCAGAGAACTTTAACTTCTGGATTACATTGGGACTGTATATCCTGCAACATTGAGTGGGGAATTGGTGTGTTTTTGATGGTGCCTGAACAAAAAGAGCAAGATGGATGATGGCTGTAGAGGCAGCTTGGAAATAGTGCATCTTACATTTGGCAAACTCCTTACCCACCGTGTTTCTTTTCCCCGGGGCTGCCTTTTAAACCAGTATGAGCTGGCAGTTGACTCTCAGCTCAGTATATTCAAATACTTCCAAGTTATTGGGCCAAATGTATCCAGTAAGCAGTTGGCTTTGGATCAGCCAACATGTGTTCCTGACTCCAGGGCGGACTTCCAGACCTAATGTTGGAATCGCAGAGGGGAGGCAGAGGGACTGATTCCTTGGCAGAGGATGCACTTTATACAGCAATTCCTCAGTGTCTTAAAAGGTTCTTTGCTCTCTCAATTGGATAATTAAATAAGACAGTCTGCTGCGCAGTGATCCCTAAGTGTCTGTAAGTCTTCACACTTACCTTATGCCTAATGAATTAATTAGTCCAGTTGCTTTCAGGAATAGAGACTTCTATAATATCTAGTTATGTGAACTATCAGGTATGACAACTATGTTATTACTGGAATACAAAGAAGGTAGGAATGTTTCTATGAAATCAACTCTTACATAAGTCATCACATGTGCAGTGATCCTTTAGTGTCTATAAGCCTTCATGCTTGCATCACACCTAATGAGTGGATAAGAAGGATTCCTTTGAGAACTATTATAGAGCCTTCTATGGTATCTTTTTCCATGAATTGGCTTCTTTGATTTTTATGGCAGAAGAGGTGGGGGTGTTAAAGGGAAAATGGCCCTGCGCTCAAGTCATCACATGGGTTTGAATTGATGATATGAGCTTCATGTACCAGACTATGACTAAGGCCATAAGGCTACAGGTGAATGGGCTTCTTGTGTTCAGAGCTAAAAAGTCATAAGAAGTATTCTTGAGGGAAGATGCCACCAAAAACCTAGATATTATCATTACTGTTAGATCTTAAATTTTTGTTTACTTTTGTAATCTCAATTAAAACCTCAAAACCCTAATATACAATTTAGTATTTTATATATAATGCATCCACATTTTTCTCCATAAATATATTTCCAACGGGGCTATTGACATTCATTATTTTATTAATTGCTGTCCACATACAAGTAACAAATCCCTAGCAGCCCCTCTTTTCTTTGAAAGATTTGAGAGCCACAGCCTAGAGACATGTGAGATTTACATTAGCTTTTCAAAAAAGGGTGTTTAATATGGGGCCTTAAATGTGTAAGCGATCCTCTGGAGTCAAAGCTTCAGGGACCCTGAATTGGACTAAGAATCCTCAAGAGATTCTTCTTGAGTGTTCACTTATCCACATAACAGCTACCCAAATGCTGTGCAGTGCGCTCAGTGGCCTCATTGAAATTAAAGGCTAGTTCATGCAATTCAACTGCTGTATGGTGTCTATTGCTGTCTGCCCCTTATCACTGCAGAGGTGGTCTGAACAGTAAAGGTCACCAGCTAGGTGAATGTAATAAAACAGCATAATTTTGAACTTTTGAATATGAATGTTTTTGAAGGTGTCTCAAAATCTGTGAGCAAAATGTAGTGCATCTTTCAAAAATCGCAAACATTAGAATTTACATGGAATGGGTAAGTTGCGTTGAGATGACAGATGCTTTGTTATGAGGTGAAAATTAGGCTTAAGAGAAATCTTTGTGTCATTATTTCAACAAAACTCCTCACCAAAAACAGACAAAAACGATTATTACCAGAAGAATTAAAAGGTTTTTGTACTGGTTAAATTTATCTATAATTCACTCATTCTATCATAGGATATAGATCATGGAGCCAAGAGCTTGAGAGAGATTTTTCCATAGACTACTAAACAACTGCTTTTTGGTGGTGCACTAGTTTCCACTGTCAACTCGTAGCAAGAGGGTCCTGGGTTCTAATCCACCAGCTGGCTGTGAACTTTCTGGCTTCCTTTCCGCAGTGCAAGAACATGCATATTAAGTTTACTGCCAGTTCTATATTGTCAAGTAACCTAATGAGTCACCCTCTGCTGCAGGTTTAAGGTATTCCACACTGTCAGAATTACCATAATTTGTATAAAAAAGTTGGACATAGCTTATCAGTCTGAAAAGCTTCAAAAGGACCAAATTCTGGTGGTATATTATGCATGAATAACAAAGCTACTGCACTGTGACTGCTACAACTGTCAGGTTCCATTATGCACTATAAAAAAAAAAAAAAGCCAGAATGAAAATGCCTTATGTGATGCACCAAGTTTGTATTAGACTTGGTTCAGAAAGAGATCCAGCCAGAGCAGGATTCATTACTTCCACATTCTGTAACCTTGAGAAATCATAAAAGTGCTTGTACAGAAATGTGTCCACAAGCAATTTGGTCTCTTATGAAAAGATTGTTTTCCTTTCAGTACACTCACATAATTATACAGCATGTGAAGGTCTTAACACAACCTCAATGCATCATTTTATAACACATCAGTCTTAATAATGGGTTCATTTGTGCAGTCAAACTATGACATTTCAATGCACGAAGCATACTGCTTGCTGTCATTAGACAAACAGAGAAATTCATTAGCATAGTTGACACCTTGCAGAATGCAGGCAGTGGAAGAACTTGTGGCTGTGCAGAGCTTATTAACCCCATGCTGTTCAACAGGCCTGGAAGCTCTGCTGCTACTGCTGATGTAGCAGCCTTCAGTTGGCTTGTTGTGCGGTTTTAGGCTGTTGCCTATATTATAAAGGCACGCACACACGAACGGCCTGTCAAGTGCTTGAGGCTCGGTTATATTGATGTATAATTAATGTGAAATTTAAATTTCAGTGGTCGTTTTTTGTGAATGTGAACTAAGTTGTCCATGCCTTTTGTAGAGTGTCCTTTCCAAAAGAAAATGCATTAAATCAATAAGCAATATAAATAATAAGGAGCAGATAAAATTTTGACTGGTAAATAGATAGTATTTATGGACAGCTCTAAATAAACAAACGGCTAATGAGCAAAAATGTTACAAATTAAAGCTGACATCTAAAAGTTTGTTCAGCAAGCTAATGCGATTAACATCAGATTACTGTAGTGCTTCATGACCTCTTCTCTCTTTACTCATCCCCACAGGAGCACCTGTATACACAAGATCGATTTAACCACCATGACATCACACACTGGTTAGCAAAGTCCTGCTGTGACGCTCATCATTATTATCTTGATGCTTTAAAAACTACTCACAGAGAAAAAAAAAAGGCTTGACAGTCACACAGAAAAGTCTACCCTACATTATTATTCTTCGGGACACTAGTGGGGACTGTAACTTATAAAAAAATAGCATCATGTTCTATGTTAAAACACTTGAAGCTAATGCTTGAGCCTATAATCAGGAAATGCTTACTGAGGTTACTGAGCAAAGGAGCTGAGGATCATTTTGCCTTCTATATAACTGGACTTCTGTTTTTCATTTAGACATTTTACAGTTTCTCTTTTAAAAGCTTTTCAGTTTGGGTGTTCCAAACAGGCAAAAAATTCTATGAAAAGGGTGCATGGTGACAAACCCAAACCTTCCCCTAACCCTCAATCAGGAGACAAAAAATCATTTTAACTTACACACATCAAAAACAAAATTTACACTTTTCTTTGCTTTTCTCGAATACGTAAGGTTAGCGTTGGGATTGATGTTTAAGGTCATATTTCTGCAAAAATATAGACGTACGTCAAAGGTTCTCAAACTCACTGTATTTGACTCCCAGCTTTTACAGCGTGGCCATTTGGAATCAGTTGAATTTTAAATGCATTTATTCAAATGCTGTCACACAAATATCACATTAGTCAATGTCTTGCAGAAATTACTAAAAAGAACATTTTTAATCTATTTTGGCTGAGGAAAAAAAAATATCACACTTCAGCAGCTTCTCAGTGAAAGATGAGATAATATCAAACCTCTCATCATCATCTCTCTCTTTCTCTGATGCTCTCTTAACCCACAGCAGAGACACACACACACACACACTCACTTCCTCTTTCTCACACTGGTGAGCCTATTAATTTTCACATGATTGGGAATTTCCCCTAAAAAAACTCCAGGGACTTTTGCAGCCAGACCGGGCTACAAACAAGATATGAAACTTCAACTAGTTTCAACACTCCAGGCACTCGAACATCAGCACTGCTGTCATTGCTCATAACGCTTGATATATCTAACTAAAGCACCATCCCATCTTTTTCCAAATCAGGATCAAAAGCAATCAAGTCGTCCTCCTCCCCAACCCACACCACACCATCCCTTTTTAAATTGTATTTCAAGTGAGTTAAATTACTGTCAAAATAAGAGAGAAGCACTGATGAAATGTTAGGTAAGACCTGGCAGAAAATGTAAGAGACGTGATTATTTTTCAACCTCACCAGACACTTTGAAAGGCCTCCAAATGAGAAACATCACAGTGCTTTCCACTAATTTGAATGCAAAATAGCTGAGCACTGGATTGACAACTAAATAAAGCACTTGAAATCCCAAACAGAAAGAGATATCCAGCACTCTGAAACCTGACACAGGTATAAATATTCCCTTGCTAACAAATGAGACGAAGCTGTGCTCCAGTGTAAATGAATTACCAAAGTGGGTAGTTTCGGCCCTTTTCCTGCACCTTTTGTCGGCTTTTATTCTCTCTCTTGAGCGCAGCCTTCACATGCTTCTCATTCGATCAGTAAATTTTCAGAAGTCATGAATGTGCAGCCGAGCTGTTCATCAATTTACAGCAATAAAAATCTCTCCCATTGAAGCGTATCCACAGATATTTATGTCTATTTCTTCAGCAGGACAGGATACAGTAGTATTCAGCTTTGCTGCTATTATGGGATACAATGGACTGTTTTACTCTCTGATTCCTTTTTTCTCCCCTATAATGCTGCTGTAGTTGTTTTCACACATGAACTGGGTTTTTTTTGACACTCTGCAAAAACGTTCTTGCCAGCAATTTAAAATATTGTAACTATATATATTTAATGTTGTAGCCTTGTGACCTACAACGTTAAGATTTATCATCCACCAGATCATAGGCATCAGGTTAGCTTCACGCCTTTATATCAGTAATGGGCAACATTTTTTTCCTCAGGGACAGCCATACTGACCACAGATTGGATATCTGAATTGAAAATGACCATGTGCTGTGAAAATATTGCTAACATTTAAAAAAAAAAAAATCAATCTAAGTGCTCTATCAGCATTTAAATTAGACCAAGTCTTGCCAAGTGCCTGCACCACTGCATTAGGTTACTGATTAAACACATTACATTAGAATGAAGTTAAATCAGGAATCATCTTTATTGTAATCATTTGTCATTTGTCTCAATAGTCTTTAGAATAATGATGCCTCCTATGGATTTTTTGGAGGTTGCTCTGTTTCCATTTCAGGATGTTGATAGTAGATAACAGTCTGCAGCATGTATTTTGCTATCATATGCAGTTTTCACCAATATGACGTACCTAAATCAAATGGGTCAAATCAAACTGCAAACTGCAAGGCAAAAATGCATGTAGGAAACTTTATTTGGTAATATAAGATCTTTCTAAAATGATGCTTGATTAGCATGTGGCAAAGGTCAAAGCCCAACTCTCAGTTTGCTGGAAATCTGATGGATAAGTTAAGAAATTAAAAGAGAATTAAAAAAAAAATAAAGACTATAACTGTAAGCAGATAATCCACTCAGAATGATTCATTGAAACTTGATTTGCATGGGTTATAACAACAGGCAACCACACTAAGGTCCCAATCAGCATGGTCTCATCATGGATCTCAGTTTCTGTTGAGTTTGCAGATGGTAGATGTCAGTAGCATAAATCCATTGATCCAACCAGCTTTCCATCAGCAGTCCATCTGCCAGTGAGGGAACGTTTGGAACTACTTAATACCAATCAATCATGGTTTCACAGCCTATCTAAGAATTGTTGCTGACCATGTTCATTCCTTTATGGCCACAGTTTTCCATCTCCTAATGACTCCAGCAGGATAATGTACCATATGACAAAAACAGTTGGGTCAAACTGGTTGCATGAACATGACACTGAGTTATTTGTACTTAAGCGGTCCTCGCCCATCACCGAATCTGAATCCAGTAAAAACTGTCCAGCTTCAATACTGCAGTCTCAAACAAGTGTTTCCAATCATTGACTCCTTTCAACATGCAGGAGCCTGAATGACTATGGTAGGAAAAAATCAGTTTACTTTGTGCTAAACTTTAACACAACAGACCAATGCAGTGTCCATGCCCACATCACTGCAGACAGTGTAACAATCTGCCTGTCAGTCTCACACTCTACCTTCAGTCATGAACAGCACCCTAGCATACTTGAACTCCTCCACTCGGCAGACACTCAGTTTCAACGAGGAGTCTGGCTGAAAATCATCCACACTATTCGGAAAGATTTGCATACAACTGTTCCTGCTGCCATGTAAGACAGAGTGCAAATGAATAGGTTATAGTGCATTTTTTTCAGTGTTGAATTGTTTTAAAGTCACTGCACAGAGAAATTTCAGAAATCTACACCGTGCTCTGTGTCTCCTCTAAATTCACCAGGCTTCTGAAAGATTTTCCCTCAGAAAATCCAATATTATTTTTGGAATAGACTGCATGCATGTTCACACTTAGACACCCCTAAGAAAAAGTGGAAATACTTGAACAGAAAAAGGAAAAGGCGCATGTCATGCTTGCAAAGTGTTTGATGGCAGACATGGATCAATTCTCAATGCATGTATCCTAAGATCCCTGATATCCCTGGTGTGTACCCGCTCTTGCTATTGCAGATTGATACTTTAGTAAAATGCTAAACCAAACAACTTGAAGACCTATTTAACACCTTCTTGAGGTGCTGAAGATGCATTTTGACTTGTATGTGGGTCTGAAGCCAAAACTGCAGGTTTTATATGACATAGTACAGCAGAAATAAGGGTGTAGGGGTAAGGCAGATTTCATATGGTGATTTCTGCAGGTTTGTTGATTGAACCAAAGAATCTGGTTGAATTGAATGTAATAATTTAGTGAAAAAGTTGGGGTTATATATGTATTCTTTCTAAAGTCTCTGCAAAAAGTATTATGGTATATTCTAACGGAGTTGACACAAAGTTATCGTCCGAAATCGCGGACGTGCCAGATAGTGGAGCAAAAAAGACGTGTGCAGAGAGAAAGGGCATCCAGTCAGGAATGTGTGGATAGTGACAGAGTGGAGAGATCCAAGCCTCAGGTCTCGTTCTCTGATTTAAAAGAAAAAAAAAAAAAAAAGGTTATTTTTAACAAAAATGGGATAAAAGTGCATTTTTAAGTGCTTGTTTCATAATTACTTTATATCTGAATGTATGAATGAATCATTCTAACTCTCAAAAACCATAATAATGTGTAAGAATGTAGAAACATGCGAACCTTGTAAGAAAGCAACTGCTCAGAGAAACGTTTCAATGTTCTAAAGGCTGCAGTGCCGCATGTTAACTCCATTAACTTCATGCTGGAATACATTTTTACCAAATATCCAGAAAATTTTATTGTGATTACAATATACTGTTAATTACAGATCTTTAATAGATGAGATGTGACTCCACATAAAAATCATCCCTGAAAGCTGATTCTGTTCATGTGGATGTTGAATGTTAGGTCACTTATCCAAGTGACTTCTTCAGCCTCAGCTGACTGCCCGATGTATAATTTATGTCAGTCCCCTAGGCACTTATCCCCTTACACCACATGTGTCACACTCAAGGCCACATCAGGCCCGTGATATGATTTCATTTAGCTATTATTAATGGCCCGCGGGTAAATAGTGCTTCCACCACTTATACTACAAATCCCACAATGCACTGCAACAGCTCGAAGCAGGCCAAGACCTGTGTACTAACCCCTTTTCCGTGTTGCCAATGACACTCTGATCAGTGAATAATAAAAAAAAAAATCATCATCATCACTTTTTACAGCAACATTTAAGCTAGTCTGACCCCCAAAAATGGCCAAATGAAAAGTGGAAGAAAGGGATTTTCCAAACAGGCAAGTCAAAGGACCTGATCGCTGACATTGGAGTTAAACCGTGTCTCTTTTTCTCACCTGAGATGTGCAGGGAAATGAGCAGATCGGTGGGACAGATACAGGAGAAAATGCAGAGGGAGACCTGCACAGGTGTGCTGACAGTGCATCACTGTGTCACACACCAGGAAACGCTGCAGCAAAGTCCTGAAGACAGAACACGTCATAAGCACAGACAGTGAACTTTATAAGAGGCAAAGGTTCAAATCGCCTGCAGTTTCGGAGGAAATAGCTTCTGAATTTGGTGACGTGCCTTATACACAGGTGCGATGAGCTACCTGAGGAAATCTGTCAAGTTCATGAAAAATAAAGTAAAAGTCTCAGCAGGGCTCCAGGATGAAAGGTGGCTGTATGAGTCGGCTTTTCTCTGCGACATAATGAAGCATCTTAATACGTCCCTGCAGCTTCAGGGACGGGACCGCGTGATTGCGCGTGTGATTGCCAAAAAAAAAAAAAAAAAAAATCAGATCAGGTCTCCACCGCTGTGTTTGCAGCTGCGCTTTTTGCTGAGAAACTGGACGCACTGAGCAGTTTATGAGGCATTTTTCCAATTGTGAAGTTCAGAAATTCACATCACATTTTTTACCTGAAAAATTTGCAAATCTTAATCAGCTTGAAATATTTTCATTTTCCTGATATTTTTGAAGAAAAATATAATTTTATATATTTTTTAATGTGTTGAGGAAAAAGTTGCTGTATTCTGGCCATTCAAATCCGTATTGCTGATTAAAACTATTATTTTTAATCCTGTTTGGCCCGCGACTCAGACTGTCTTCAATTTTGGCCCGTCCTGTGATTGTGTTTGACACCCCTGCCTTACACTATATCACTCTGTGGGTGCCAGGTGGACCAGTTTCTGGAGTAGCACTTTTTGGGGTTCAAAAGCCACAGAAGCAAGGTGTTTTGAGAAAATGCACCTCAGCTATTCTAATACTTCTGACATATGGGATCACAAAAGTCCACCCCAAGGATCAGGTCCTGTGGCACAGAGCCTATGTTATACACACACACACACAACATTAAAATAGTGATGTATGTTTGTGGTGGGAGTCCTTCCTATATCACAGTAACTTCAAATTATTAAATTTTCAGTGTTTTAAAATGAGTCATCTATATATTGATGCATTTTATTGTGTAATAGTTTTTTGCATTTGCAAAAATAAATAAATACCAAAATCCAACAGGACAGTAGCAGTCAAAAGTTTGGACACACTTACCGAGAGTGTGTCCAAACTTTTGACTGCTACTGTATGTCATGGTCTGCTGTTCCTCCTGGGCTGATCCTCTTTTTCATTCTTTTTACTCCTCTCAGCTCTCCCTCTCAATTATGTGTGTCTTTGTTTATTAAACTCACCTTGTGTTTCAGGGGCGGGCCTAACCTGTGTCCCACCTTCCTAGTTACTCACCTGTTGGCCATCAGCTAATTATGGAAGCACTACAACAGTTAGTGGTTTGCGCTTCAATAACGTTCACGTGCTCCTGTGCTGGCTTTCCCTCATCCAGTGTTCTCTTCTGCACAGGAAAACCTGAGAGAGCCGTGGGGAGTTCAGAGAAGAAGTGCTTTTGTTTGCAGAGTGGATTTCATTGGGAGCGTGGTCCAACCAGCACCTGAGCCTCTACTGGCAGAGCTGGATTTATTTTTGGAATTTGCTTACTTTGGTGTAAATAAACTTGTGAACTTTTCCCTCAGTCTGCGCCTGAGTCTCCTCCACACCACTAGCCATGACCGTATAAGACACTTTACTGAACAAAATGAATTATAACTTGCAGAAAAGCCAGAATGTAATGCCCCCATATGAGGGTCTCATAGGGTCCCAGGAAGCTATAAGCTGCTCTTATAAGCGGAACTTATAAGATGACCTTAGAAGTGAAAGTATTCTTGTTTTGCTCTTGGCATACACAGTGTAATTTAATACATCATCACTACAACATTCAAGGAAACTGTGGTCTCTTCAGTTTGATAATGCAGTCAAGTGTGTAAATATATATGTCTGTATGCCTTGTAAGCTCTGCCCATCTACTTTACAGTCATCTAATGAGTTTTTGGCCTAATGTAACAGATACACATTAAGTGTATGGTGTATTTTGAGGACACAGCAGGGTGTTCTTACATGCGTAAATTATTTATATAGTTTGCAGAATAAAGGCAGTTCTGTGCTCTCAATTTGTGTAGCTGGCATAATGCAGAAACTCCACAGAGTTATACTAAAAACACGTTTTTAATGCTACTATTAGAAGAGTACACAATGGCTCAAATACAATGTGTTATACTAGTGTAAACCACTTTAAAATACCAAAACCACCACAACTATCCTTTACTTTTTCTAATAGTGCAAATAGAACAAATTTGCTCATTCAGATTTTTCCTTTGTTTCTACTGTTTTTGTTGTTGTTGTAGATGACATAAAAGACATGGAAAACAACAACAAAATAATAACCACAAATACCCACAACGTTCACTAACAACTCAAGACATGAATGAAAGTAGGCAGAGTACATATTTGGTACAAACACTAGCACTAATCAGCACAGTAGCTTACTAAATACCACTGCTGTTACTCTTAGCTGACTCTTGGCTTCCTGTTATGTCATTATTGGAAACACTGGCTATTTCAACTTCTTATCAACCACCAAGTCACCACTGATAGCATGGATAGCGTTAGTTTTTAAATTATTGATGAAACCTTGTCCATGTATTTTGAATGGCTTCTAGCAAGTTTCTGTCCTAAATTCCCGAATGTCTGAGTAGGTTCTCAATCATCTAGGTCATGGTAGTCTTCAGAGCTTGAAACACGAGGCAGCTGGACTTCTTTCTGAAGATGTTTTGTCTCTCATCCAAGAGGCTTGTTTATTTCTAAAACAACTGGCAGAAAATCGCAGATAATTAACACCTAGTGGGATTGTCCTCTCTGGAGGTGTCCCTGAGGGGCCGTTGACCCACTATTGATCTGGTGAGTCGTCACATAAGTCAATGTCTCAGAGAAGTTTCACTTGTGGAAACTTCTTTTAACCACTGACGGTTGTGCTTGGATGCAGCTGCTCAGCCATGGAAACCCATTCCATCAAGGTCTCTAGGCGCTGTTCTTGAGCTAATCTGAAGGCCACATGAAGTTTGAAAGTCTGAACCTCTGTGCACTATGAGCCTCAGCATCCTCTGGCCTACCACTTTTTTATAATGCCACTAACAGTTGACTGTTGAACAATTAGTGAGGAACTTTCATGACTGGACTTGTTGCACAGATGGCATCCTATCACAGTACCACGCTGGAATTCATTGAAGTCCTGAGAGCGACCCATTTGTTCACAAATGTTTGTAGAAGCAGTCTGCATGCCCAGGTGCTTGATTGATACACCTGTGGCCACGGAAGTGATTGGAACACCTGAAGTCAATGATTTGGATGGGTGAGTGAATACTTTTGACAATATAGTGTATTCAAACTTACTTTTTGTGGCCTACTTTTTATGCCACCTTACATAACTTAATTGGACCCTTAATTCAAAAAATCCAGCCTCACAGATTCATACAGTATTTTACATCCTAATTCAGAGCAGGAAATCGCATTGCAAGCTTTATTACTATTACTTTTTTTAATTTAAAAACCAAAGCCCCTATCAGCTCCCTGCAGTGGTTCTTATTATGTGTGTGCTGCAACGGAATACATAAGCAGCATCCGTTCTTTTTGCACTCGGTGCGACCACCATGTCTGCTTCTCCTGCTAAATGCAAAAACCTTCAATCTCTCTCTGTTCGATTCACATCTTGCAGCTCTGGGTAGAAACTTTGTACTTGCCGGGGGAAGCTGGACACATCATCATTTAGAGCCCGAGGTTGCTGACCCATGCAGTTCAGCCTGCATGCGTAAACAACACAGCGCTTCCAAATGTTTAATTCACTATCAGGATCTATTAAAGCAATGGACCCTGTTGTTCAGTGCGCACACATACACACTTCTCAGTGTCTGTGCTTTTCATGACATCTCTCACTGCAACCTCCACTCGTATTACCTTTCCTTACACACTCTCCTTCCCTCTCATTCACAAACAGCAACACACACATTTTTCTCCTCTGCTCCCTGCAAGTGCGGCTTGGCTTAGATAGGACTTAATTTGTCCTGCCTCTAGATGAAAACATATGCTACACCTCCTCTTTGTAAACAGACTGGGCAATAGAGTAGAAAGAGGAACTTAAGCTCTCAGAGAGACAGACTACAGAGACAAGTATAGAATACCAACTCAGATTACAGAGCCGCAATACAAGAGCTGAATGTAAAAGATTACTGTATACAGCAGCTCTGAAACGGAGCAGCTATTTAGAGGAAGGGGGCATATATCAACAAGAAAGAGTGAAGTTTCAGACAAGGAGAAAAAATTGAGGCGGGGGTAGTGGAGATTACAGAATTTCCATTTATTATTCCACAGACAGAGAAGTAGATCATTTGGACATGGTTAGGCCTTGTTTATCTCAAGGTTTTGTCAAAATACCAGGAGAAAATGTGATATAAGGTGGCAGGAAAAACTCATGAAGTCACTCATTGGAAACTTAAGAGTGAAAGTTTTACTGACGCAGTATATAATAAGATTTGTAAGTTAGCGGCAATGTACTGAATGAGATTAAAAACAAGTACTTAAATAGTACTTAAAGTCTTTATTTTTTTAACCACACATTCAATGTAGGTTTGCTGGGGGGCTGAAATCTATCCCAGCTGTCATTGGGCAAGAGGCGAGCTACACTCTGGCCTGTCTATAACACGCAAACTCAGAAACACACAAACACATCCACACCAAGGCCATCTTAGAATCACCAGCTGACCTGACGTGCATGTCTTTGGACTGAGGGAGGACAGCATCATCAGATAGCTTGAGTTACAATCGTTCTACATATAAAAAGTGCTTGACATATTAGAGGCGATCACATGTTTGGTTGCTTTGGTTTGAGGCTGCTTTGCTGCTTCAGGACCTGGCCGGCTTGCCACAATTGATGGTATCATGAATTCTGCTCTCTACCAGAAAATCATGAAGGAGAATGTCTGACTATCAATTTGTGCCCTGAAGCTCAAGCCCACTTGGGTTATGCAGCAGGGAAATAATCAGAAACACACCAGCAAGTCCTGCTCTGAAAGGCAAAAAATAAATACATAAAATCCCAAAAACCAACAAAACAGAACAAAAGAAAAAAAAAACGAAGGCTTTGGAGTGGTCTAATTGAAGTCCAGACTCAAATCAGATTGGCGTGCTTTGGCATGACCCGAGCTCCTGTTTTAATTTTTCCTAGATATTTGTGATTAGATGGACCTGATATGCATATAATGTAAGCTTCCTCTTTGAACTGGAAGTTGTATTTCATTACATAGCTGTTACATACTTTTGTTAAAAAAAAAAGTCCTCAGATGTGGACAGTGGGATTATTTGGAGCATAACCCAGCAAAGTCAACATGTCTTAACAAAATCTAAAACACTACTGAGCAGAACGCAGAATGCAGTATAAGGTGCAGCAGAGCCAAAATGTAATGTCCCCATATGTGGTCGCAGGTCTCAGGAGATTAAAAAGGTTGTTCATGGTTGAAATGTGGCTGAATTTAAAGAATTGTGCAAAGAAGAGTGGACCACAATTCCCCCACGGTGATATGAAAAACTCATTGCAAGTTTTAGCCTTAATTGTAGTTTTTGCTGCCAAGGGTAGCACAACCAGTTACTAGGTTTAGGGGGCAGATACCCAGGCATATTTGATGATTTTGTGATGATCCTTGTACTTCCAACTCCTCCATCTTTGACACACTCGTGTCCAAACCTTTGACTGGTACTGTAAGTTGGTGATGTTAGTGCTTGTCTTCCAGAGAAGAGCACTATTCTGCAGCCTTGGCAGCACGTGAAGAGAAGATTACTATCACCAGCTGTAGTCAAAAACCTTGGATTTCTTCCTCAGAATCCCTTACATCAGTTCGTTCCATTATTTATTTGTCACAAATTACAGGGCACATCACATGCATCACCACCACAAAAAAGAATATATATGCCTTTGAGAAACACTGCTTGTGCACTCAAAAGCGAGAGTAAGTATGGAGGTGCTCCGTATGAGACACAGCAAATGCTAACTTCTTTGTACAAGAGGCACAACTTGTTTGAGTTACATCCTTCCACTAGCACAGCGTTCAGATGACGCTCAGATGGATCGACTCACCAGAGGCTGGTTCAGATGGCATCAGCACTAACTGAAAGCATTTGAAGTCAAATCGTGTTTTGACTGAAGGTTTTTAAAGGGGTTGCTGCACGGCGCTCTCACACTGCGTGTGTGGAACGGTGTCAGTTATATCCACAGCTTGATCAGACAGACCAAAGGAAAGCACCCCCCATCTGAAGCTCGATAAATGAAGCTGAGAGATAGAAAGGCAACTTCATCAAAGACATCTTGGCAAAATAAGGCTGAAGGAGTGGATTCAGAGAATGAGTGGTGTCTTTAAACCGCTTCTCAGGAGGGGAAACAAGGACAATGTGACCAAAGAGAACCAGCACTTCATTCTTCAGGATCGCGCACTGTGCGCTCGCTGGTTTGCATCATTGTGGAGAAGGATTCATGCTGTGACCTCAGCCTCATCAAACATTTATGATTAATGAATAATCCTCATTAATCCTCATAATCATTGACCGTGCCTAAGATGACCAAAGAAATCTGTAGCATGTTAATATGTTGCAGTACAAAAAAATGGTATAATTCACAACATTTACACACATTTATAATCTGCAGAATTCTGACGTCCTTTATAGGATATGTGTTGACACAATCCTTAATGGGAAGAATGTGTCTGACATATAATGATAAAATAAAACCATGCTGACACAGAGGCAAATTATTTTTGACTCATTCATATGTGTTTTGGAGGCATTCGTTAGGGCCTGGCAGTTTGCAAACACACCCAATATGAAAGCAGGAAGCTTGGCCTTGTGTGTTTGGCCAAAGATCAAAATGTAAGCTCTTCTTTCTGTTTGTTACAGCGTGTGAGTCTGTGTGAGCTCGGGAAACACAGGAATAGTCCTTAAAATGTCCCAATAAAAATAAATTCAAACCTAGAACACCATTAAAACTGTTTTAGTGTGTGTATCCAGATTGCTTCCCTTCTCAGTGGGTGTAATGGGATTGTATAAAGTACTCTTGGATTAAGTAAAACTATAAAGTCGAGCTTCAAAACCAACATGGTTTAAATATCCACAGTCTACGCTGTTCCAATAGCTCCTTTAATATTTATAATTTTATTAATTTTCATTAAATGAATTCATATAAATTAGAGTTCAAAGATTTTTTTCCCACTCACTGTATTCACACAAATTTGAACACTAATGGTTTTTGTAGGTCATATTTGGGGATGTTTATTCATGCTGATCAGCTAACAGCAATTGCACAGACATTAGTTAGAGCTCGGTAGCTGGGCCTATATGATCATAGAGAGCAGTAGCATAAAGCCTCAGGATAGGTTTTTGTACAGTAACTGAATTGTGTTTTATAGCCATTTATCTCTAATCTGGAAAAAAAAAATCTGCTCCAGAATATGTTGACATTTAAACACTTGTCCAAGAATAATCAGGTGATTGGATACATTTGAGTGCAAGCAGTGTCCTGTAGGGTAAAAAAAAGAAAAAGAAAAAGTTAACCCCCACCTCGGATGGCCTGCAGGTCTGTAACAGTGAGAGTCAGAGCTTTTCCAAAGGCCTCAGGGGTCTATCCTTAAAGCCTGGAGGGGGTGATTACCAAAGAAACACATCAAACCACTTCAGAGAGAGCAACTCTGGCAGCAACCAGCAGGAGAAGGAGCTGTAACAGCACTGATATCATAATGCAAGAAATAAACACCACCTTGGCTGTTGTGGGCAAAGCTGCTCTCTCTGTGTGCATTTCTTAAGTGCAAGAGTCAGAGCAACATGGTGACATCCTTGATTTCTTACAAAGTTCTGAACATCAACATCATAATGATGGTTTTTAGGCTTCGGACCTGAGTCATATTCCACCTGTTTCATTCAAATTTCTTTTGTACAATGTTGCTTGTTTTGACCTCATTGAGAAATTCCACCTCCAGTCGGAGTCACTGGCTCACAGATCAAAGAAGGAACATGCTCATACTACATAAACCCTGTTTCTGAACACCGACAGTAATATTATCACAGGTTATTTTAAAGGTTAGTCCTTCAAAATTAGTTGTGCACTTGCGGTTCCAGTGAGGCTCAGCTCAACACTTAGGGATTAGGGATGGAGGGATACGGTGCTGTTTATTTATTTTTAACAAAGTAGTGTTAGCGATATTATTATATCTTTAATATATATCTTGAACAATTACCATTGCTAAAATGTTGCCCTTACCATCTTTAAGGTCTGTATTAAGTCCTGCTGTAGGTCCATACCGGCACTAAAGGACTTTGTGATTGTTGACAAATCTAAAGGAGGGTGGGGTGTTCTAGGAAGGCTCTTTCCTTGTAGTCTGTGATTGTGTTGGCTGCCAGCCATCCATGCTTAGCCTGAGTCATTGTTGGCAAACTGGCTCTTCACCCTGACAGCCTTGTTGAGCTGGGTTTTGACCAGGCTGTATTAAACTCTGTTTCCCTTCCCATGTGCCTGCATCTTGAATTTCCACAGGATCTTACCCTCCACCATGGCTTAAAGCTCTTCAGCCCCACAGTTTTCTTTGCAAGGCAGGTAACGCAGATAGACAGGTATCATAGGAACAGATGTAATAAGGAGGTGTAAAAAAAAAAAAGCTGTCATAGCCGCATTGCTGTTTATGATGCAGAGGTTGATTTCCAGCTTTTGCAGCTGCCCCGGGGTTTCACTTACTTGTGAGAGTTTAACCTGCAGAGCATGAATAAAAAAAAAAGAGGTTTTAAAAGATGCAGTTTTATAAAACTGATACATGATTGCTAATTTCATATTCTGTTTGTCCCAAGTTGTGTTTAGACAGACCCAGCATTTTGAATTTGGAGAATTGCAGGCCTATAGCCTAGCACCGCACTTTGTGTTGGAGATAATTTTAATCTCTACCTCTGATAATCAGTTTGGCTTTAAACATAAAGATGACATGGACATGTTTTTTGTTCTTTTTTTTTGCCTTATAAAGAATTTTATAGGCAAAATGTCATGATTTGATGAGGATTTATATATGTTATTGAGCCTTTGAAGGGTTTTATTCACATAAATTAAGGAAAATGGTTCATTAAATAGTTTCAAAGAGCATAACTTGGATTTGTTTTGAGAATCTCAGTTTTATGGTATTTACATCGGATAATGTGATTAAAATGGGACGATTCTTCTTTGCTCCTTTTTATGTGAGTAATGTAATATTCAGATGGATGTTCTGGTGATCTGCTGATGTTTTTAATAGCTAAATTATTTCTTAGTTTGTTTGCAATATGATATGAATTTAGAATTTTCCCCATCCATCCATCCATCCATCCATCCATCCATCCATCCATCCATCCATCCATCCTCTTCCACTTATCCAGGGTCGGGTCACGGTGGAAGCAGCCTAAGCAGAGAAACCCAGACCTCCCTCTCCCCGGCCACCTCCTCCAGCTCACCCAGGAGAACTCTTAGGCATTCACAGGCCATCCATGAGATATAATCTCTCCAGCATGTCCTGGGTCTGCCCCCAGGCCTTCTCCCAGTAGGACATGCCCGGAATACCTCACCCAGCAGGCACCAAGGAGGCATCCTAATCAGAAGCCCGAACCACCTCAACTAGCTCATTTTGATGTGGAGGAGTAGCGTCTCTACTTTGAGGCCCTCTCGAATGACTGCATTCTTCACCCTATCTGTAAGGGAGAGGCCAGGCACCCTTCGGAGAAACTCATTTCCTCCACTTGTACCCACGATTACCCAAAGCTCATGTCCCCCAAAGGTGGGGGATGTAGGTTTACCAGTAAATTGACAGCTTCGCTTTTATGCTCAGCTCTCCAATACGAGTGTCTTAAGTAAGCAAGACAAAAAAAAAGAAAAGAAGCAAAAACAAAAAAAACTGCATTTCCTATTATTTTCCTGTCTGATTCGACTCACAAGTGGGTAATGACACTCTGGGTTATTACATAACCAGTGATCATTCAGATATTAATCATCTTTATAGAGTGTTAAAAGTTATACAGAAAAGTGTCTATGTTGACCGTGACTGTGAAGCTTTGTCTTTCTAAAGCTTTCTGTGCCCCCCTACCTGTATGCTACCCAAATGTAGTGTTGTTGCAGAACAGGCAGCTTTCAGAGACCCACAGTGGCTTAAAATGACAGCATAAAGATACTGAGAGGTTTTAGAAGCAGCAGTGGAATTATGCCTCAGTGCTAATTTGAAAATTTCTAGGAACTATTAGTCTGGATATTGTCTCTCTTATGGTCTGAAGGCTTTTACTTTTTTTTTCTTTGTGCAACTTATTCTTCCCTTAACTGTACAAGTAAAATGCCTCCCCTATCCATATTTCTCCATTACTGTCTATTATTCTTTTTGCTGCATCTGTTTTGGTGTTTATACAGTGTTTCTGCAACTATTTTTCTTTCCTTCTCTTATCCACTTCTTTCCACAATATGGAGTTATTTCAGTGCCAGTCATTCAGTCTGAGGGGCAACAAAGGAGCCTCGAAACCTGAAATCGATTACTCTCTCAGGTGGAGGCTACAGATGCCTTCACTGCTGGTATCACTCTTTTCCATTACTGACAATCCTCTTTCACTTTTTCTGTCTCTAAGCCTGTTAATCTATCCACATCTCTCCATATTTTTTTTTTTATCTCTTCCCAAAGTGTTCTAACCTCCTCTCTCCTTCTATTACTCTTTCTTTAAGGGAATACTTCAGCGTTTTTGGATATGTGGCTGTTTCTTGCCCTATAGCTTTGGAAGATCAATATGAAGTTTATGTCTTCAGTCCAGTAGTATCCAGTAATATCTTTAAGAAGCCTTTAGCGTAGCCCAATCACTGGTGTGTAAAAGCTGCACTTAGCTAGAAATATTTACCTCCAATTACATCTTGGCTTTCTCTGCTAGACCAAAAAGAGCAATATGAGCAACTTCTTATGAAACAAATGTCTCAATTGAAAAGATCATATCACAAGCTTACAGCGGCTAATGTTAACCACCTAATAGAAACAATACCTTACTGCAACTATGTTATAGTTGTCACAAACCGGGCCACACGGCCATGCCAGAAATGGAGGTGCACGCAAAAGCCAATTAAAAGATTGTTCTTTTCATTTAGATATAAACAAAGACAACACAAAGAATGAAAAAGGTAGAGCTGGGTTGCATCTACCAGCAACACAAACAGTGGTCAAACCTATGTGCAGCAGGCACAGGTGTTGAACAGAGCAGATAATAAACATGAACACGAGCTTCTTACTATTCAATGAGAAGTCATATTTCAACACACCAGTACCGTTCCGTACCTCTCTGCAACCCACGCATTTTAAGAGAAGCCAGGACACACTTACCGACACTTTTTGAAATTAATAGACCTCTGTTACCATCACCCACACATTATTCACAAACAGATGACTGAATGAACCACAGCAGAGGGCTGTTGGCTGCGGTTGATTGTATCCTCACACCAGTCAGTCAAAACATGCATGCCTTTAAACAGGTGAGTTCACCCAGTGTACAGTTGCAGTGAGGGGGAAAATTATCTGTAGACAAACAATGTTTTTGCAATCCAGTCTAAACATGATTTATATTATATTAAATATATATTAAATGTTTAGCATTTTAACATGGGTCTCAATGGGAGCTCACTTTTGGGGATTACTCCAGGTGACAACTCCAGGCCACTCAGTTTTGTTTTAATCACTTCTACACTAATTTTTCAACCCCAGAAATTGCTGCCTGTGCAGAGATTATGTGTCTAATAGGAACCTGAGGGCAGGACTAGTGAGGGAAACACTAGTGTGCATCCAACAGACCATTCAACATGCAGAGAAGTTAGGAAAAAATTGACTTGAGTCGGGTGCGGTCCTTGAGTCAGCAATCCTCAGTCTGAGCTGGCTGAATTCCTGTTACCAGCCTTTTTATAGTTTCAATATCTGTTTTTAAGCCATTACTCCAGCAATGTGTATAGGACATGGATTTTTATTCTCTCATCTTTATCAACTTGTGCTTATTTTAATTGTAAGTAAGGCTCAAAACAGAGGCAAAAGGCACTGCTTGGATTTGGCAGTGGAAACTACAGTGAACTACTATGCTATTGTTACGGGCCCCAGGGATGGTGCCACTATAACAAAAATGAAATCCCTGCAAATACAGGTAAGGTTCAGGAGCAATGAAGAAGCAGTGCGCTCGGTTTGTCTTCCAGATTGCATCT
>JAVDPK010002631.1:447900-463271 GCA_034780415.1 Cichlasoma orientale | reverse complement strand
AATTACAAATAAGCAAATTAAATAAATAAAAACATTAACACAAAAGTGGCCATACATTTTTGGGTGTGCCACACTATCCTTTTAGACCATACCAATATGAGTATTCAGCAGATTCTAATGTTAACATGGTACTAGCACTTGTGTATATAAAGGGCTAAGTGAGAGATGAACACTACTGTCAAGCTCATGAAATTACACACTTCACAAACTCACTTGCAGAAAAGGCCACAGCACACACTGTTTCCATCAGCTGTCGGGATCTATAGGTTGTGGTTGGCTGTCAGACACTATTTGTCAGCCTGCCACCTGTCTGTTGTCTACAGGTGTGAAATTACAGCTGGCACTTTTCTTCGTCACATCTCTGAGATATTGCACACTCCAGCGCAATGGCCTTGCTTCAGTACACACACTTGTTTTTGTCTCTGTCTTCCAGACCATATAACTGCAAGAGTATTTATTTATTTATTTGTAGAACATTAACCCTACAATACAGTACACACTTGGTCCATTACACACAGAACAAATGGCACGCTTTTGCAACACTTTGTGAGTGTATGAAGGCAAGCTTACAGTTGGCATGGTAGGTATATATATATATATATAAAGGCTGGGGTCTACCACACACGGCCAGCAGGGTGCAAGACGCTAGCAGGCAGGGCATACATGGAACGCCTTAACCAAGTGGCCAGCATAGTATACAGGAACATCTGTGCTGAGTATGACCTGGCAGTCCCGAGGTCAAACTAGGACATGCCCCCAAGGGTGGTTGAGAACAACAAAGCTAAGTTCCTGTGGGACTTCCACATACGGACAAACTTGTGATGGCTAACCAACCGGACATCGTGGTCGGGGACAAACAGAGGAAGACGGTGGTAGTGACAGACGTTGCAATACCAAGTGACGGCAACATCAAGAAGAATGAACACGAGAAGCTCGATAAATACCAAGGGCTCAGAGGTGAGCTGGAAAGGATGTGGATGATGAAGGTAACAGTGGTCCCTGTGGTAATTGGAACACTCAGGGCAGTGACCCCCAAACTGGGAGAATGGCTCCAGCAGATTCCTGGAACGACATCCGAGATCTCTGTCCAGAAGAGCACAGGTCTGGGAACAGCTAAGATACTGCGAAGGACCATCAAGCGCCCAGGCCTCTGGTAGAGGACCCGAGCTTGGAGGGCAAAAAGACGGCTCGTAGGGGCGAGCTGGGATTTATATATATATATATTTATATATATATATATATATATATATATATATATAGATATTCTAAAATTGTTCTCTCAGATGTAAACTTTTTTTTTTAATCAAAACTTTAATAAAACAGCTTTGCAAAAGCATCTGATATACAATAGAGCTCCTTTTTTGTGTGGTCGATTATGTCTTTGTTGTAACAATGCTTTTTGGCATCAAATCTTATACCATCAGAAAGCCTGTTTATTTCCCCTTAAATGGAGCCACATTTGTAAGGAAAATGCATTTGTTGGTTGAGGAGCAGAGTTTAGTATGTGGGTTGCACCCATGAACTTATACTGCCAGTGCCAAAATGCTTGTTCCGCTATTGACTCATGTTTGGTGTCGTTTTTGGATTGGATGATTTAAGTCTGATGAATCAAGACATATTTGCAATTTAACCATTTATTTGTGTAACAAACAGCGGCCTCAGTAGCATGTGGAAGAACCACACACAGCCACAACAGCCTGGCACCTCCTTCTCATGCTGGTCACAAGCTTGATCACACACTGCTGTTGGATGTCAGTCTGGAGGTAGTCTCTGATAAACCCCGTTCTGCAGGGGCGAGCTCTGTCATCTATAGAGGATAGAGTTCAGTCCCAGACTGTGGAGATACGTGACTGCCACTGGTTGCAGAATCTCGTCTCCATATCTCTCTGCACTGAGATTGCCTCCAATGGTGACACGCCTGATTGTCAGCACCTGGGGAACCAGATGCTCAAAACAAAAGCAGAATAAGCTGTTTGACATGGGTGCAGATTTGGCATGGGTGCAGCCCACATACTCAACTCTGCTGCTCAACACACAAATGCATTTTCCTTATAAATGTGGCTCCATTTAAGGGAAATAAACAGGCTTTCTGATGGTATGTGATTTCATTTCCAGGAAACATTGAAAGAAATAACTGACCAAACACAGATTTCCGTACGTTTTATGCTAACTTTATAAAAGTTATTATTAATCAGTAATTTGTTTTATCACTTTTTCTTCTCAGACATGAAGCCTTGGTTTTTGCCTGTTACACCTTGCTGTCATTCATTAGAAAAGCAAAACTCCCCTGATGAATGTTGGCATTTACCCCTGAAATATCACTGATTGTTGCTACACCAGGAAAAACAAATACCGAACAAGAGCATGCAATAAGTTAATTATATCGGCAATTTTCAGCTTTTATACATCTTTTTTCTTCTTCCCTTAATCCCACCTTTGAAATATACTAAGCATACCATTTATTACAGCGTTCCAAAAAGGCCTACTAGAACCTTGTACTTCTACTTACCTTACATTGTGTGTGGACAGTAATTTGTAGCACAGAAACCTCTCTCTCTTTGGTTATGTGTCAAGGTTTTGTCAAACATTTCTCTTTTTTTTTGTGTTCATATTGTTTTTTTTTTTCAGGTGTTTGTGGGTTTATCATTTGACTTGGGATTGTTTGATGAAGGGGGTTTGGTAGTTTTTGGAGGTACTACTACCAACTTTATGGGTCAGAATGGTTCTGGTACAGGACTGGACTTGCCGGTATGCTGTAAAGCTGGTTCTGGCTGTCAGTTGCTTGGTAGAAGAGTGTAGTTTGGTTGTGGGTCATCTGGTCGGGTATAACAGTGTGAAATCAGCTTCTTGAATGAATTAACAATCTTTCTGAACAATGTAGACAAACTACATCAGGTTGTTGAGAGCTGTGTAGTGATTAAAGACACTCACTCCTGTTTTCTCTCTGGCTAATCCCGCCAAGAAAGTCACCATCTCTAATTTTCACCATTCATCAGGAACGAAGTGTTAGAGGTGGAGCTATCCAGACATGGAAACTTTCGTCTCCTAATAAACCGATCTCTTAGCTAAAAATCTCCTCATTAAAACCTGTCTCCTTTAGTAGGCAGGTTTTAGTGATGCTTAATGGGAATGAGGAAACTTTAAATCTTGCTTTCAAATTTAGGATCAGTAACTTTGATGTTGTTTTCCACCTCCAGTTTGTTCAGAGACTGCTGAGCATCCCTGGAGACCTGGTGTGGAGGCCTGTTGCCTGGACTCCCCTAGCTTAGTGTATGGGTCTGGGAGTGGAAGAGACTTTGTTTCTCATGGACCTAAGAAACTGCAGTCTCAGCAAAGATCATCATGCTCAGACACATGGTTGATCTGTGAGGACCAAACATGGGCAGTGCTGCTGCTTTGTCTTCTGCACTTGTTGTATCTTCAGTCAGGATCATTAGGAACTTGCTAACTGAATGGTCTGACACTCCATGAAGACAACATCTGGGTCTGGGTAAATATATAAGACTGCATGGAGAGCATTTTACAAACCACTGTTAGCAAAAATAGTTGGAGATCTATAGTGGGGGTTGTACAGGGTGCAGTGGCTGTGAATGCTTTTATTTCTGTCCTAAATCCCAGTGTTGATGAAAAACAACAGAAATCATTGTTCTCAGAAGTGTTCCGCTGTCTCCTGGCCTCATCCTGGGCTAAAAACCAGAGTCAAATGTGTACTTCTGGGGCATCCTGGGTCAGTCTTAGTTGACTGACAGAAGAAGAAAACAATTAATTAAGTGAGCAAAAACAGTTTGAAAAATGTTTCTGCAAGTTCTGCTTTAAAAAATCATTAATTAAAAAAAAAAAAAATCATAGTTACTGGATTCAACTTCAGTAGCATGGATAAATGCATGACCTCCAAAATTAATCACTGGTGGTTGTGTGGGGATGCAAGAATGTGGCCGGACTTTGGTCAGTCGTGGCCATGCCCCTGTTCTTAATTTTCAGCCAAAGCAGCCAAATAAGGAAAGATGAAAAATTTTTAACTAGTTTTTGAAAAGAAAATGGGTGATCCTCCACTGTAACTCTGTGTTTTTTTAGTTTAAAATGTCCAGCTAATCTAAGAGCTATGCACAGAAAAAAAAAAAAAAAAAACAGCAAACATTTTGACACTGAATAACCATTTGATGATGGTTCATGACATCTAGAAATAATTGAAAAATAGTTCCAAAATGAAAGTTGAACCACAGTGTCAGTTCAAGTTAAACCTTGAACTTTGCTTTGATTTCTTTGTTAGACTTTGTTGTAAGAGAAAGTTTGTGTTCCAGACTTATTTTCTACTATCAATGTATTGATTAGAATAAAACTTTAGGAAGAAAGAAGAAGCACAGAAACCTCTCATCTGAAGTGTGACTTGAATGCACAACCTCCTGATTTTAAGTCAGAAACTTGTCTCAGTGGCAAACTGACTTCTCAGAAATATTTTCTCTCTGGACTCAGGTGTCTTGAGGCGACTGTCTGATTTGGCGCTATATAAATAAAATTGAATTGAACTGTATTGAATTCAGTTCAATTCAATTCAATTCAACTGAATTGAATTGAACTGGTTAATCCCACCAAGAAACTCCTGCCTCCTCATTCCTGAATTTATGATACTGACATCACAGACAGAGGAGATAAATGTAAGAGTCTGATGCGTGAATAAAATAAAATAAAATATAATTTACAAAACCTTATATGTTTTATATATATATATGTATGTGTGTGTGTGTGTGTGTGTGTGTGTGTCCATTTATGCCATATCCTTCTAGTTCCAGTAGCCCACTTATTGTCAGTATGCCCTGGTTCCTCAACACCTGATGTGTATCTCTTGCTCATATTCCAAGGTAGGCTTGGGTAGCATGGGGTAGACCCCCATCTGGGGATCTGGGGATCCTTACTGGGTGCACGCCCTTCCGCTTAGCATCCAGTCTCAGGGTGTTGGATTTGGGATGAAATCTTCCATGCATGGTAAGGAGCTTTCTTGTCTTGATGTCAGTGGCTATTGTCTCCTACTTAGGCAAGCTTATTATCTCAGCAGGGTGTCTGATGATTGGCAGAGTGTAGGAGTCTGTTGCCCAGATCTTATTCATGTATTTTATCTAGTGATAATTCGCATTTAAGAAAGGGGAAAAACAAAAGCTCTTGGAAGTTATTTCAGATAAAAATCCTTATAAAAATAGTATAAAGTATGAATAAGTAGTGTGAATTGATGTTTTGTACCTACATATCAATTTTATCCTCTATGTGCATGAAAAGGTGGAAGAAAAAGACTGACTATACCAAGAGTTTGCATCATGGAGGGAGTGTGGGATGCAGGAAAAAGAAAGCAAAGAACTGAGTAAGTGTGAGGCAAAATCAGACAACCACAAAGAAAGGTAAGAACACTGACACTGCAAATATAATCAGTTATTCAGTATCCAAAATGAATTGAAAGGGACATTATTGGATGTTAACAATCTTCTGAGACACACAGCCATCTAATCTGTCCGTGGCACTTTGTGCAGCTCAGTTAATTTACTATAATGATTTCCCACAGCTAGCCGACGGCTTGCAGTTGAGAATCAACTTGGAATTTAATCTGCTTCTGGTCACTGTTGCACCACTCAAAGACCTGTGAGTCTATCAAATTATTTTGGTCGCATGCTCTATTTTCTGTCCAAGTTGAGCTTTTTTAAATCCTGAAATAATTTAATAATTAATCATTTGATGTAGTTCAACCTCGTGGCTTGAAATGGAAAGTGAATTTCAAACCACAGCATACATCCACAGTAAAGGGATGACAGAAGAGTGTAAACCTAGTATATACACAACGTCTTCAACTGCGCGTTAACACAAATATCTGATCAGCCAGTCACGTGGCAGCAACTGAGTGCACTTAGGCAAGAAAGGTGATTTTAGTGGTGTGGCTGTTGTTAACAGGCAAGCTGGTCTGAGTGTTTCAGAAAATGCTGATATGGTGGGATTTCCCCACACAGCCACCATTAGGGTTTACAGAGTGGAGAGGGAGAGAGTCAATTAAGTGGGTGTGCATTGCTGAAGGTAAAGGGCTTACTTCAGAGTGTGAGTGAGCAGAGCTTGATGGGAGACTCAAGGAGGCAAGCAGGGGTCAAAGGCGAGCTGCTGGGTGTCGGCGGAAAGTGAGCAGGCAGGTGAATGGCAGCGAGGAATAGATATTCTCCTTGAACACCAGCTGGGGTGACAGGCAAAAACTTGAAACCAGTGAAGGAAATGGTGGCAGATCCTCGTGGGGGCCGACTGAGCTCCTCCGACAGAGTTCATAGTGGACAAACGAACTGGCGGAGGATAACTGCCACGACTGGGCCTTAAATTAACTGGTTCCCCACAGGTGCGACCCCGACTGACCGGGACGACACCAAACTAGTCCATCTCGCCACCTGGAAATACTACACACAAATAAAACCCCACATGAGCCCAAAACCCTGACAACAGCAGCAGAAGACCAGTTGCCGCTCCTGTGAGCTAAGAACAGGAAACTGACACTACGATTTGCATGGGCTCACCAAAATTAAAACAGAAAGCTGAAAACATTGTCTGGTCTGATGAGTCTTGATTTCTGACATTCAGGGTCAGAATTTGGCATAAACGATATGAAAGCGTGGATCCTTCCTGCCTGTTATCAATGGCTCAGGCTGCTGCTGGTGGTGTAATGATATGGGGGATATTTTCTTGGCACACTCTGGGCACCTGAGTACCAAGTGAGCATCACTTCAATGCCACAGCCTACCTGAATATTGTTGCTCACCATGTCCATTCTTTTATGATCACAGAGTGCCCGTTTTCTGATGGCTGCTTCCATCGGGATGTCATTATCAATCAACTTTAGCTAGATTTCCTCAAGGAACATTGTGCACCTGTTATAAAACGTACAAATGTCTACCATTCAGCTTTGCCATTTGTGTGATCGTGTTTTGTCAGGTAAATTGATAGTTGTCTTACCACAGGGATGGACATACAAGTGAAAAACATGGTGGTTGCTCGATATTGCTCTGCATCCATTATGTTTCAGCACTGCATTCCCTTTAACAACTTACCCTCAGCTGATGGGAGACACACACTTTGCCCACACTTGCTTTTTCCCTTTCAGAATAAAAATAGATTTTCCCTGTCAAAAAGCATTTACAAGTACTTAGCTGGTAATTATGGTGTCTCCAACATGACAAGAATGTGGAGACCTGAAAAGAAATATTTTTGTGTAGTATTTTTGGAAGAAAATGATTTCCTTATAGTCCTTTGCATGTTTTTGCATGTAGTCCTTTTTTATGTGATGATTGTTGGTCTTTAATTGTATCTTAAAAAGGGGGAGGGGGGGGATTGCATGTCAAATATTTAAACTGGGACATTTTATGATTTCATGAAAACTAATAGTTAATTTTGAAGTTGATGACAGCAACATCTTTCAAAAAAAAGCTGGGACAGGGGTGACATAAAAAACTGGAAAAAGAATGGAAAGTAAACAGCTGGAACAACATTTTGTAGCTAATTAGCATAACTGCCAACAGGTCATGAACAGAATTCTAAAATTATGCGTAAAAGAGTTTGAATCTGCATCCATAACTTCATTAAAAGATTTTGATTGTTTTTGTTGCACTGAATGGGACTGTAAATGATTTTGTTGTGCTTTTGGCATAATGACAAACATTGTGATTCTGAAGTGAACTCTGCTTCTCTACGATCCCACTGAACTCTGTATGGGGCCAGTATTTTGACGGCGTGCTCGTGTCCCATTTACAATTCCTGGAGTTTGTCAAGCTGAGTGGCCAGCAGCTTCTTCTGGTTGTCTGTGTATGTGCACTGTGGATAAACCTCTGGTCTTTGACAGGTAATTAATGGGAGACTAGTGTGCTAGACAAGCTGATGCTGGCCCTGCTTTCACTGCACACATCAGTTACTATCTGTGCAATGTGTGGAAACAGAGCTAGCACTGGCAAGCAAATGAGCCATCTGTGATTTATCATCATAACAGATAAGTTTCCTCTTACTAAGCACCTTGGCGAACTTGTGATGTGAATACGTTTTTAATAACTCCTTTAGCACATTAGCAAAGAAAGCCTTGATGACACACAGGGATGCCAGCTCCTGCAATGTCTGGTTTAATAAAACAGGCAAGTTAAACAGGTCCAGACTCCACTAGTGTTTTAAGATTAACATCTCTGAGAAATCACTTGGTTGAATGTACAGTACCACGTATAATGAGATGTTTTGCTAAGATAACACCTCATCTCTGCTTGCCCTGCTCATATGCCACTGATTTGGAGTATCATGAAACAGGATTGGGACAACATTCTTCTCCCAGAAGTCCGGCGACTGCTCTCCTCAGTTCCCAGGTGTTTATGGACTGCTGCTAAAAGAATAGGGGGTGCTACACAGTGGTAAACATGGCAACATTTTTGAGAGGTGATGCTGCAACCAAATTCAAAATCGCAGTTTTATTTTTTGTAAAATGGAACATTTTCTCACATCAAACATTTGATGTTTTCTATGTTCTGTTGAAATATGGCTTTATGGGTTTTGAAAATCGTTCTGTTTTTATTTACATTCCACAGTGTCTCACTTTTTTCTTTAGAATTGGGGTTGTGTATTTTTTTTTTATTTATCCTTTATAATCTGTAGGCTTCTTGGCTTATATGGGTCGTTCAAACACAGTTCTGGACAAGTTCTAATGCTTCATATTACTTGAAATCCTTATCTGGGAGACTTGTATGCCTGTCACAAGCTGCTTCTCTTGAGAAAACCAGATCACACTAACAGAAAACCAGGATCAGATTCATCCAGTGTCATTTACCTTTAATTGGTTTCTCAGTAACTCTCGCATTTCAGCCCTCACATTCTCTCCCTCTCCCTTTCAGATCTTTGTTTACAGCATGCTGCCTCACATTAAAAGCATTTCACAGGCTTGTAGCCTTTTTACAAAAGCGTGATAAGTGCTAAAGTGTGAAGAGCAATGGAACGCGTAAATGAATAAACATGTATTCTTTTGAACACCATTACCATAAAATCTGCATATTATTGTTGTTTATTCATAAAAAGTTGCTCCTGTCAGAAGAAAACAAAGTATCATGTGATGAAGATGTGTATGACTGTTTTTCTTTTTTATACATTACAGGGAAGCCAATAAACAAGTAATCACAGGAAGATGCATTTTTATTTGCCTCTTATTCCTTATAAAATTAGTGTGTAGTGCATTTTGAAACATTTTACTTTAAATAATTGGATCTGCCTGTCCTTTTCCTGCTTAAACCAAGTACATTTACCAAGATTTCTTACAGGGATCTTGATCCACAGACATTCTTTACTCTTGTTTAACTTGGATCATTTGACTGAAACTGTATCCAAACACCCTCAAACCTCTCATGTTTTGTAATTTCCCATGTATGCGTATTTTTATTAATCAGCTCAGGGTTACTTTGAGTTGCAGCGCTTTGTCAGCTTGCACTCAAAGAAAAAAAAAAAAAACCTGCAATGCTTTTCTTTTTTATGCTGAGTTTGAAAAATCGCAGAAACAGAGATGAGTTTCTTCAGGCTACCTGATGGCTGCTGGAATGTAAAAGGCACCGCTGGGTTTACATAAAGGCTTATTACCTCACAGAACCTCCCTAGCTCGACAGAACAAGGAATATGCAATAGTACTTTTTCTAACTCTGTATTTATCTTATGTTGTTTTTTTTTAAGGAAATAAGGCAAGTAAAAGTGAAAAGGGTAAAAGGGGCTCAAGCATCTGTAAGGTTATATGTGATTTAAACAGGTCTAATTTAAAAACACCAGTTGTTTTTTCAATTTGATTCCCAGGAAATGTTGAATTTGTGTAAATAACATAATGTAGTAACTTTAAATATTTACTCTCAATGTTAAAATTTACAGTAGGTAGGACTAATGATTTTATGAAACAAATGGAAGAACAAAACAAAAGCAGCTGCTTTATCTTTTTAAACAGTTTCTATAAGATACAATATTGTGCAAAATCCTTGAGTCACTGCTGTTTTGAGTGAGAAATAGGTGCAGTAATTTATTTAAAAAAATACAATAAATAAGGCAAAAACAGAGTTTGTACAATTCTAACAAATTTGAAGGTCAATATTTGGTATGAACACCTTTATTCTTTTACACAGTCTGAACTCTTTCTTGTAATTCATTTAAGTACTGTTCTCCTGCCAACCACCAAACCTAGACTCGTCCATCGGATTGCCAGACAGAGGCGTATCCGACTGCATCTGATAGCATTGCGCTTGGTGATGTAAGGCTTGGATGCAGCTGCCTGGCCATGCAAACCTATTACATGAAGCTCTTTGCCCACAGTTCTTGAGCTAATCTGAAGGCCACATGCAATTTGAAGGCATTTGAATCAAGAAATTACTTAAATAGAACTTCTCTGACAAAGTGAAGTAGGTTAAAGGAGCTCAAAAAGTTTCTCAGACAGGGAGACAGGAACTCCAGGAAGGTAACGAGGAAGCAGACGAGACACAAGGGTTACTGATCGGAACCTGCAAACAAGGTCGGTCGATTTACCACCACAGTGGAGACGATAATCTGGGAGAGAATCACTGCGGCAGCCGGTCCTTACATGCACAGCGCAGATGAAGGTAATGTGTTGCAGGGGTGTGAAAGCAAGCTGGGGAAAGTGCAGCTCTGTCCATGGGTGAAGGGAGAGATAATCCACTCACCTCTCCACCTGAGAGAAAATACAAAGACAGAAAGAAAGAAAACAGGGAAAGAGAACCCCGCCTCCACCAGTCTGGGATCCCACACACTGCTGGTCTTAGCTGCAGTGAACAGCTGTTTCTGGCCTGGGTGCAGTTTCCATGTTATTGTCCCTTTATGCAATAAAAATAGGACAAAGTTCATATCATCACTCCACTCCTACTATTTTCTCTCTCTGCCACATGAACTAGAGTCAGCTGATTTTAACACAAGTACACCATCGTCCCATCACTAAAAACCTTGCTGCTTACAACGTGTACATATTGACTCAAAAATATAAATTCAGGTGTGTTTTTTTCACACCTGACAGGTGTTTTTTTTTTTTAAACCATTCCAATAAAAAGGAGAGCTGACACTGCTACAAACAAGCCCCAGTCTGAGCAGCAATTACCCTCCTGGGAGTGAGGAAATCTCCACCTGCTGATGTGACTGTCCAATCTACTTGAAAAAGATGTTACCTTTGCTCCCAAAACACACACAAAGATAACAACTGTCTGCTTTAACATTCACTGAGCATGGCATGGAGCAAACTATGTGATATAACTGCATGTAGTGTGCATTTAGCTTCTTTTTTTTTTGCAGAATAGGAAAATTAATTGTAACTTTGCAATAATAATAACAAAAATTTGGATGATCATTATTTGTTTTCTTTAGATGACATTAATTAGATAACTAAAAATGCTTTGGGAATAAATAAGTTTTGCTGTCATTATTATTTTGCTATTGTGATTATTTTTTGAAGCAAATTATTCTTGTGGTCCCCAGGGGCCCCCAGTTGGTAGTCCATGTATGTTAAATATGTCAGTAGGGTAAGGCTAACGGTTTCTTATATCTATAAAACTTTAGCACGTCACGTGCAGACTGCTGAGCTCTTGCATTATGACCACTCACACATAAAGATGATATTGTTGATTGCTCAAACAATGACTCATGTCATGGTCCAGGACATATACAGTGAAACAAAATTTCTCACAATACACATGTGAGATGTGGAGGAAAATCGCATTAATAATGACTCTGAAGACCAAACTTTGACAAGGCCAAACTGTCACGTACAGATGACTGAGTTGGGGCATCTTCAAAACCTGGTGGCTGAACAAAATGCATTTTTTTTAAACTTCAATATACACTCACCAGATACTAGGTACACCTTGGACCCACTCCCCTCCAACTGCTTTAAATGTTGCTCGGTTGGTACTAAGGGCCCCTAAGTCTATTAAGAAAATGTTCCCCACACCATCACACCATCACCCCCTGCCCATACTGTTGATATGAGGGAGGATGGAGCTATGCTTCATGGTGTTTATTCCAAATTAAAAAAAAAAACAATAATACTTTTTCCAATCTTGTATTGTCTAATTTTGATGAGCCTCAGTTGTAGCCTCAGTTTCATGTTCTTAGCTGACATGAGAGGCTCTCAGTGCGGTCTTCTGCTGCTGTACCTCTTTAGCTTTAAGGTTCAATGTACAGTACAGTGCATTCACTGTGATGGTGATTTAACTTTCCTTCCTCATTTTTTTTGTTCATAAAGCTTATAGTTTGGGCTGAATCAGGTGAGCCTGAAACATACTGCTGTATCTTCATGGTTCTGTTTGAGAACCTGCCAAGATGCAGTTCTCTTCCACTCTCACTTTTTCAATCATCGTGCTTTTACACGCCATTATTGCATGTTATTGAATTTTGTCTGCCTTCTCCTGTACTTTCTGATCTGTCCAGTGTTTGTTCCTCTTTTCTGTCTTCTCTTCCCCCTCACCCAAGCACTGCAAATTAGCTTAAGATATGAATGCTGTGGTGTTGTTTTTGCAACCCAGCACATTCAAACTTATTTAGCAGAATAAGTTGCATCAATATTTACCCAACCTGAGACCACCTGAGTCATTGATACTTGTCATTGTGTAGGATTTAGTTGCTCTTATGGCTCTTATGGCAGGTACATATGATTGGCACACGTCATGACTGAATCTATTCTTTGACTTTCCTTTGTTTCCCTTTGCCTCTGCCTCATGCTGGGTGTAACATTTTGATCTCTCAGCAGGATCCACTGATGCTGAAGGATTATCTGTAGCTGTAGCAGCACTGGATTTTGTCTTAGCAGCGCTCCGTCTGCTCTCAGCACTTGTAGAGTTTGCGTGAGTCTGATCTCCTGCATAACTTACTCTAGGTGCACAGATGGAACAGAACAGCTGGGTGGACCAGTGGTGTCTTTGGAGACTGCTTGAAGTAGATTGTTGGACAACCAGTGTCTGCAAATTGTGTATTTAGTGTCTGATGAGGCTTGTGCACAAGTACACAAATGTGAAATTAATTACAGTAAGTCGATACATATGTAAATTGCACATATGGCGTATCATATAAAATGTTAGAATTAGTTTATACATCAGAATAACAGGAGACAGGACGAAAGGAAGAATGATCTTGATCATTCCTGTTTTTGTCTAATGGGTTAGTGATTTGACTTGATTGATTTCATGTAAAGTAAGATTTGCTTACCTACTCAATGTGCTTTAATTGAATAAATTACATTAAGAACATCTTTATTTCTGCCTGTCATGCTTCTGTAAATACTTATGGAAAGTACTTATAGATGACATGCCTAGGATTGCAGCTGTCTCAGTGTCTTATGTCTTTGTATAATTACCGGTTGACTCCATGATGTTTGGTCACAGTTTATTATCTGCTACACGACTCTTTATTCCTCTTGTCGTAAATAAAGTCTTTTTTATTCCTCTCACGTGCTTTCACATGAGCAAATAAAAGTTCGCACACCTGGTATATAAAATTTAGCGTTGTGTGTTATTTATAAAACCCATCCCCTTGAGTAAATGAACTGTTAGGATTTCACGTTTTTATGCCAGACCATTTTGTCCCATGTGGTTCCTCTGTTGCCTCTCATTTCCAATTCCTTAAATCTCAGGAAATTCAAGCACTGCAAAAACATTTTTGTGCAACTAGAATGAGTCTAGTATGTCAGATAAACACCCACAAATTACCCAATCACCCTGATTACCCAAATTATTATTCTTCACCTTGTGAACCTGTAACACTGTGGCTGCAAATATGGAGGGAAGTGCACATTTCTAGACTTCTTCTTTCTGTAGGTTCACAGCAGTTTAATTAAGTTAGACTGAGTTACACACTCAGATGCTGTTATGATGTTGTTGGGTGAAGCCATTGAGACTGTTGAGGTCTTACTTTTTAATTTAATTTGCCATTTCTTTGTGTGCTTTCCAGTGGCCGTGCTTGGACATGTCAACAGTCGTGTCACCAGTTTGTGGCTGGCCTGACTGGCACGGAAGCTTTATGATAGTTTGTGTAAAACATTAAAACTGCAGGTAAGCGGCATTTGATCATAACGGTTTAGCAAGTCAGTTTTTTTAAATGTTTCCTTTTTTAGGGACACAATATTATTACATTACTGAATTGTGTTATTAAAGTTATGTGAAAGAAATAAATGAAATTAAGATGATTTGACTGATGGGATTTTTTTTTTCAATACATATGAGGCAATATTATCACTATGGTGGGTTTTTTATCTTGTTTTGTTTGTTTGTTTTGGTTTTTTTGCAGTCACTATGGAAAATGTGTATTTCCTGGCAGGTTGACGAGTGGTTGTGGGTAGTTGCTTGCCGTTGCCAGGTGAAACTGGTTGCAAGGAGGGTGCTACACCAAAAACTGAAAATGGAGAACATTCATCTTTTGAGCAAATGTTGCGTCTTAGCACTAAAACCAACATGTTTCAAGGGCACAATTTCACTTCAGAGGCAAGTGGTCTCCAATTCCAGTATGTGTTGCATTTTTCAGTTTCACTACAGCTCAGAGAGTAAATGGTGAGTGTTTAAGAACAAGTAGGCTTCTTCCATGCAGATTACAGCAATAATCTGCTAGTTACTAAAGTAATCACAGGAGGTTTTTGGTGTAATGCCCTCTTTGCAACTGATTTCACTTGGCAAGAGCCAGCAACCTCCAGCAACAACCAGTGCAGTGAGGGAATGCAGATTTTTCCCTCACAAAAATGGGATTGACAAGAGTTTTAATCTCTGACAATAAAACTTATTTCATGTTTTGTTTTTTTTTAACAGTGATTGGACAATGCAGTTTTCATATTTGAAACAAATGGATGTATCCCCTTAAAGAACAAAGCTTCAGCATTTTCAGTCTTTGCTGTTCCCTGTTGTACTTAAGGGGCTTTGTGTTCCCTCTGTTCCTGTCCTCATGACCTGTTTAGTTAAAGAGCTCAACGAGAGAAAAGGAGAGGCTGACATTGTGTTGCTTCATCATCGCATCACATTTACCTCAATAGCCAAGAGAATAGAGGCCAGGAACTGCTTATCCCATGTGTGTTACTGCATAAAGAAAGAGTGCAGCAAGACAAGAGAACAGAGGCTGGGAAGTAACAGATGTAAGACAGAGCCTCTGTGTGTGTGTGTGTGTGTGTGTGTGTGTGTGTGTGTGTGTGTGTGTGTGTGTGTGTGTGTGTGTTGGCCTTGAATGGGCGCCCCGAGAGCCAGACTGAAAAAGTAGAATCAGTTTTCTTTCTGACAGGCAATCCACCAGCTTCTCCCAGTGTGACTCTGTGTGTGTGTGTGTGTGTGTGTGTGTGTGTGTGTGTGTGTGTGTGTGTGTGTGTGTGTGTGTGTGTG
>JAVDPK010002631.1:419535-434895 GCA_034780415.1 Cichlasoma orientale | reverse complement strand
GGGTTTGTGTGTGTGTGTGTGTGTGTGTGTGTGTGTGTGTGTGTGTGTGTGTGTGTGTGTGTGTTTCTTGTATTTTATACACTTCTTCAATTATTTTTTTTATTTTATTTTTTTTTTACCACTTATGGGCGAAGAGCCAAATATGACAACTTCATTGAGCTTGATTTTCTACATGAAAATGAAACATTTTGAAAAATGTCACAAAAGTAATTAAGTCTTGTTATGTCCTCCAATAACACTATAAAATGGAAATTCTGAATTTCAAAGTATTTCAGTGAGTGCCCTATAAAGGTCTACACACTTACAAGCTCAAAATAGCAAGTGCAAATATGGAAGTACACAGTTTGAGACACAGCATGAGTTTGGACGGAAACTGGCCGTTGTTATTAGACAAGAGGTTCAGTGGTGGATTCAGTGCAGATTAAAAATGCTGCAGCCTTTACCACTTGTCATCACTATTTATATATAATTTCTATGTGGTGTGTAGTTGGCAACAATGTGTCTAAAAGACTAAAAGAAAAGTATGTAGTTCCTCCCCTCCCTCTCCCTTTCCCTTTTCCAATTTTAAATTTATTTTACCTTAAATGCACCGAGGTGAGAACAAAATAAGTTGTGACAGCATGTTTCTCAGAGCAGTGTAAAGAACAGAGCTGTGGTGTGAAAGGTTCAGAGGGAAATTTTGCTTGAAAATGTTTGGTAACTAATTTAGCACTGTCACGCTACATGCAGCAGTTAATCAAAATGTGTCTCTATTTGGTAAAGGGTGGAAATTAATAATAAGATTATCTGAATTACCATATGCATCAAACAAATATTTGTTGGTGTCTACGGAGCAGCCTCCATTTAATTTTATTAACACCCTCACTTATCATCTACACATATGCCATCATCTTTTCTCTTCTGCTCAGGCCATGAATAGACTCAGAAAACGATTTTAAAGTGAAGCTGGATCTAAAATGTTTTATTTTTTATTTTTTTTTTTTTTAGAGATTTTAGAGTCTTTATCATATGCATACACTGTGTAAAATCTGGGGGTGTGATCTGGTTTAAAGGACTCAACCGGTAACAAAAACAGTAATACAAATGATCACTTATACAACATTTGTGGGGAAAACAAAGGTTATACATATGACATAACTACAGTATATGTGAGAAAGGTAGGCTATAGGTAAGATGAGTTTGTGGTTCAGAAGGACGAGTCTACTGCTTGGGATTAGCAATAAGATTGAGCTCAATTTTGGAATGAGAATAAGGAAAGAAGATTGAAGAACATTATCATTTTGACAGTGAAATAAATCTCCACAAATCTACTCTCAAGTCCCAAACCAACACTGAACACTTTGCATGTTAACGTTCACCAACGACCAGAACCAGTGCAGATTTACTCCAGTGGGTGTGTTGATTTCTATCATTCTATTCAAATTTGTTAGTTCTGTCACAAATTTTCTTTTTTTTTTTTTTTGTGCGTATATGGATTGGTGATATACGTGTTTAATTAGAGCAATTATCATATACTAATTAACAGAGACTGTACTCATATTGATAATTGTGGGTGGCAGTGGGAACATTTTTTGTTCAGACTTCTGGTTTTCTGCTAAAGGTGTTGGTAATTAAGGCAGGCCTGGATTAGTCAACTGGAGCTCTTTTGCATACAGAACAAAAGCAGTCCAAGACAAAGCTACTTCTGCCAAGGCTGAAAATTCTGTCCAACATTACTCCAATCACTCATCTAGGACATCAGAAAAGAACCCAGAACAACAGCTAAAAGAACTACAGGCCTCACTTGCCTCAGCTAAGGTCAAAGTTCATGATTCAACAATAACAAAGAGACTGAGCCAAAATGGCATCCATGGGAAAGTTCCAAGGCAAAAAACGCTGCTGACCAAAAAGAACACAAAGGATTGTCTCACATTTGCCAAAAAAACATCTTGATGATCCCCAAGATTTCTGGGAAAATATTCTGTGTACTGACGAGACAAAACTTGAACTTTCTGGAAGGTTTGCATTCCGTTACATCTGGTGTAAAACTAATACATTTCATAAGAAGAACATTATGCCAATAGTCAAACATAGAGGTGGTAGTGTGATGGTCGAGGGCTGCTTTGCTGCTTCAAAACTTGGAAGACTTGCTGTGATTGTGTAATTGAGTTGTGCGCTCTACCAGGAAATCCTAAAGAAGAATATCTGGCCGTCAGTTCATACCCTGAAGCTCAAGCCCGCTTTATTTATGCAGCAGGACAATGATCCGAAAAACACCAGCAAGTCCACCTCTGAATGGCTAAAAATAAATAAAATAAAAGTAAATAATAAAATACTTTTGGAGTGCTCTAGTCAAAGCCCAGAATTAAATCAGGCTGAGATGCTTTGGCAGGACCTTGGCACGCTCAAAAACCCTCCAATGTCGCTGAATCAAAACAATGCAGCAAAGCAGAGTGGGCCAAAATTCCTCCGGAGCGATATGAGGGACTCTGCATATTATTGTAAATGCTAGATTGCACATAGTGCCAGGTAGGTTGGGATAGTTTTTTTTTCTGCTTTAACAAATGAAATTATGATTTAAAAACTACATTTTGTATTTACTCAGGATATCTTTGTCTAATATCAAAATGTGTTTGATGATCTAAAACATTTAAGTGAGACAAATATGCAAAGAAATCAGGAAGGCGGCAAATATTCTTCACAGCACTGTAAGAAGGAACACAAGACTGCTTCATTGTGTTGTTAACAATAGTTAGAAATGAAGGACTGATGGTTCAATACAACAGAAGGCGACATCTCTGATGAGAACGATGAGGATTTCTTCTTGGTGGAGGAGAAACTATGCTGTTAATTGTATCAGATAAAACCCTGGGATTATTCTTATTGCAGTTTCTAAGACTGTTGAAATAAGAATATCTAGCCTCCTTCAAAGCTTCATTGTAGAAGTGGAGATTTTCTTGTGAAGATATGACATGAAGTGTCCAATGTTGCCATATTAGAAAATAGTAAAGAATATGAAAAACTCCTGGGTCCAGATTCAGAACAATTCCAAAGTTAATCACTGCTAAGCTGGGCCAAACCCCAGCTTTGGTAAAATTTGCATACATTGTCCAAAACTTTTTGGGTAAAGCTGCTAACAAATCAAAAGACAAACTGAACCACAGAATCATATAACCTCCTTGGGGAAGGGAAAAATGCCATGTTTGTTTCTTAGAGCTCACCATCAGTTCAGATATGTCGCACCTGTGGTTGTGGTTATTGTTAAAATTCTTTGGATGTTACACAGCTGGGACTGCAGCTCTCAAATTCTTCAAGATAAAGATGATTCATGAGTGCAGATTTCAATAAGAAAAATTCAGTGAAGGATGTCCTCCTGCAGGTGCTGTCTCACAGCTTAAATCAACTACAAAACAGCTCCTATGCCAGAGAGCTTTTTGTGTGCGTAAGTGTTCACATTATATTCACTTTACACACCCTTCAAGTACTGCGTATCCTTCAGATCCAAGTAAGCATATGAAACCAGACAAGAATAAAGGTAATTTATTACCAGCCCTGCCTCACCTACCACACATAATTCCCCCCCCCCCACCCCCATGTGATGCACCTCTTCAGTTTAACGTGACATGGCAAAAAAGGAAACTCACACATTTGACCTTGTGTTTGCTGGGTGTAGGTTGGTGGTGACACTGATGCATCAACACGCTGTGCCAAAATCATGTAGACTGATAAATTGAAACTGAAAAGGCAGTAAGCATAGCCATCGATCTACAATGACTCTCAAGGATTAAATTTGCAGTCTGCGTGGAGGTGTGGAGATTAAGGCATTCTATGTACATCCAGAGATAGCAGTCTGGTGTGAAGGAGACAGAACTATATGCCTTCCTATATGTTTCCAAATGAAGTTCTCTCGTAATACTTTTATGCAGACTTCACTGACTTCTTTTTCTCTCCGCAGATTCTTGGAGCCCTTGTAGGTTGAAATTATCTTATTGAGTCAGGCTTCAATAAAACTGAAATGCATTTCCTTCAAATAGCTCTGCTTTGGAAACACATTTTTCTCCTTATTTTCTCTACAATCATTCATAAGCACCCAAAAAGGCTGATCTTATTCGAACCAGTCGGCAATATGAAAAGATACAGTGGTATACAAATGCCAAGGTTTCTGCCAGTTTTTGTTGTCATTTACTGAAATAGAAACACTTTCATAAAACTCTTAATCTTTAAAAAAATATTTCCTCACATTTCTTTATTGAAAATGAAAAATGTCAATTGGTAGCTGCTGCTACTTTAGCATCAATGCCCTTTGAAAATGACATCAGTGAAGAAAATACTGTATGAATCTTGCTATTGATGTAAACTGTCACAGTCTCCGGGGGCAGACTATGAGGTGCATGAATGGGTGGACCCAAAATGCAGGACACGAGGCAGGCTGACAGAGTTGATGAGAACAGACCTTTATTTACGGCTGGAACACCTCAACTAACTAGGAAAAAAGAACCCAAACGGGGGCTACAGGAGCCTGGGACTTTATGGATACTGACAGGTATGGACAGCACCACAATGTAGAGACTCTGGCAAAGGACACGGGGAGACTGAGATGATAAATACACATGGATAATGGGAAACAGGCAACAGGTGGGAGCACAGCAGGAAGTAGTAAACAAACAAGAAAAGGGAAGTAAAGTAGATACAAACACAAGAGGCAAGGGATTATCAAAATAGGACAGGAAGCAACAAACACTGAGACCAGGACTTAGACATGAGAACTTGACACAGAGACAGAAAATAAACAGTACAGAGAAAAGACTGACTAAAATGATAAAGGACACCACACACACACACACACACATACACACACGCACACACACACAGGACAAAACTGAACCCAAGACACGAGACAAGGAACTGGTAAAGGACAACAGGCACACTAAAGGAAACACAATGACACCGTACACATGAATGAGGACAACACTGAGAAGGCTGACACAATGAGGAGGGAAACAACCCGAGATTAGACATCAGAGGGAGGGAACATTATACAGCGGACGGCACCGAGACACAATGGACAGAGACAAGACTAGGACACCACAGAACTCATATCATATAACTAAGGAACATGGGGATGCATGATCACTAAACAAGGGATGAAATACAATAAACTTCCTTCACAACTAACCTGGAAATAAGATGTATTTAAAGACGCCTTTTTAATGTATGAATACATTTATTTAGATATTTATCTAAAAAAGGAAAATCATATCATTTATATATCTATCTAAAACTATTTATTTATTTATTTATAGGGCTGATATGGTGCATAGATACTGCTATCATTGAAACAAGAAAGGCCAAAACATAAACTGCTTATGGTCTGAAGCATTGTGCTTCTGGTCCAAAGGCACCTGTGAGATTTCAGCAATCTCGTGAGTTTGATGCAAATCACACCGCACGACATGGATTTGATCAACCTGGGTAGAAGATCAAGTTTGATGTATGTATGTTGTACGATGACAATACTACCAAGACAAATAGCTGCAAATACTTTAGTATATTGTGTGAATTTTGGTGCAACAATTCAAGTACAAGTGTCTTTGTCGGTATCCCAAACATTTAGTTTTTCCATCACTGCTGCATTCCTATTGGTTGGTTCACTTCATTTTCATCCCAGAGCTTAGTGTAGTGCTTTGTGTCAGGTGTCATCTACGTATATACAGATAACTGTCCTATTTTAGAGCCGCAAAAGGTCAGCAGTGACAAATTTCATGTTGTTTAGGAATGTTTGAATTTTACCATTACTTGTAGCTTTTGCAATTTTCAATCGCTTTTTTCATTTTCATTTGCTGATTAGGTTTTCGGGCCTAAAACTACATGATTAGTGGATTAGCAGGCTTCCTGCACCAGCACGACTGAAATTACCGTAATTACCACATGAATCATTTTAAATTTTCCAAAAGGACGGACCATCATGTAATTAAGGTAATGCAAAGTGCGCTTGCACAAACATGTCCGCGACAATACGCTCTGTGGTGAAGGGTGAAGAAAGATAATGATGAAGATAATGAAACTTGTTGTAGACCTTTTTTTTTTTTTTACAATCACGTTAATTAATTAGAGAAGAGGCTGTTATTATTTAACCTTTTGCCAGATTATTACAAAATTGTTTCTTTAACACGTGCTTCTTTTTCCTCACCATTTCTGTCTCCATTTCACAATCCTGTCTGTGCGAAAACACTACAAATTTCTGCATATTAGTTTTGTTCCTCTCTGTTTTCTAACCACACACTGTGGCTGCTCTGCCACACAGAGCGTGCTGCTGCTCTCATCTTGAACATTTTGAGGCAATAATGAATTAAGCTTAAGAACCAAAGTGCAGTTTTACAACTAGCTGGTCCAGTATGTCCTTTCACAAATACATTATAAAAATCAGAAATAAACTTTATTACTGAGAATTGTATCAAGCTAAAGTATCACTCAACACAAGGGCTCTTAAACTGTTTCTAGCCTGGGATCCAAATGAAATTCAGCCTGGGACCAAAAGGAAAATATGATTCTGTCACCGCGGCGCTCAGTCTCATTACAATATATTAGCTCCCTCATCGTGTGGGAGCCCTGCTGAAACTACAGCTTAGGCAGACAATTACAAGCCTTTTCAATAGGTGAGCCAGCAGGCGAGTAGGAGGTTCAATTTAAATGCACTTGAACTGTACAGTAAACTCAAGGTGAATTAAAAAGAGCCACAGCAAAATAGAATATATCTCTTACATGATTAAACTCTGGATAAAACAAACAAACAAAAAACTTTCAGCAAAGCAAGTTGTGTTTGTGAGTATGGACATGCTCAGTATTTACTGGGTGCTTCAGAGATAGAACATCAAAGGTCATTTGTGTTCAGTTAAGTTGAGATCAGGGGACTTTGAAGGCCGTGATTCACATCATTTCCTGTAAACCGTTCAGCGGGCCCTTGTTTCCTGCAGAAGGAGGTTTTGTCATTCAGAGACTCCCTTCAAGCTGGATATAGTCATAAGATAAAATGATTACTCAGAAAAACCTGGACTTGATTTGCAGTCACCCTTCCCGCTAGAAGAGATGGGTGACTGCAAAGGGAAGGGTGAGCCCTCACTGTAAATGTCAAGGTTTCAGGGTTTCTTTGGGATTTGTGAATAAAAAGGAACAAGCAACTGCAGTGACTGAGCTTTTTTTTTTTTTTTCTTTTGGTTTGCTCATATTAAATTTATGTGTGAACATCCAGTTCATTTAACTACTATGCTCAGGAACAATTAAGCATAGCATGCTCTGGACCGCTTAAAAAGGTGAACCTAGGTGCACTTCAGCTGGACTCTATGCTCAGGCACAGAACTTCAACGCTTCCTTGAGGACAGCTGCAGCTCTGAAGCTGAACTGCAAACTACCATGTTAGGTCATAAACAAATCTATAACGCTCGTTAGACAACAGAGTTTGTCCACTAAAATCAACTCCAATTAAAAGAGGAAATACATAAAACCATGAACCACATTGTCCTGTCTGTGAAAGCTTTTCAAAGTCGTGTGTGTGTAAGTGCGCTCAGGCCCAGAATGTGCATTGTGAGTGCGTGGGCTTCTGCAGCGATAATGTACAGTATTAATATCTGGTGCTTAAACTCTGACCTTGTCTCTCCAATCTGAGTACAGCAGGGAATGGGCCTTTTCCTACTGCCTGTTTGTAATGTAATTTTTTAACTACTCAAAACATAGTGAGGCAGGGTTAGATCTGACTCTGTAATATGTCAGGCCTTAGAGAGTGAACCTACTTTATTCCACTTTTCCTTTTTTTTCTGTCCTTTATATGTTTCAGCTTGGATGCTCATGTTAAGCTTGACCAAAGTTTTTAATAATGAGGTCAGCATATGTGCAAGTAATCCATGTGAGCCAAAAGCTCAGGCTTCAGACAGCTCTGGCTTCTCTTTTCCACCTTTTGCTCTGTGAAAGTGGAAATCACTGTTATGATCATCTCAGCTTTGGCTCTTAGCACACAAGTCCCACCCACCTGCTGACCAAAACTTCTATTTATGGAGGGCGGCCAATGATAAAAGAGTGGGAAAGGGAGAAGGGAACTAAAACATCTTATTTCAGAGTGAACTGAGGGACTTCACCTACAGGCCTGTGAATAAATGAATAGAATAGGTCCACTTTGAATACCCATAATCTGCATTAACAGCCCATCAAAACTAAAGTTTTCAAACAAAAGTCAAGTTTGTCTATTTCAGCTGGAGAATGTTCTTACTTTAATCCTTTAGGCATTATTTAAAGAAAATAACGTGTTCTTTTGTTTGTTTTGTTTTTGCTATGGTGTGGTATGTCTCTTCTAATGAAGTCGTTCTTTTGAGACATTTCTAAATCCTGTGACAGTCACACAGTAAACACCATACAGTACAATCACAGACGTATATCAAAACCATTAAAAGAGCAATCCTTCAGTCTGTCTTCTCAAGAAATCATTTTCATCCATCTGTTTCTGCACCACATCAGACAGCTCCCTCACTCCCATTTCTCATCTCATGCATTTCATCATTTCTTCTACTTGACCCTACACTTCTCTTTGTGCCCCCACCCCACACCAAGAGTGAGGACTTAGTATAAGGATGTTTACTCTGAGGCAAACAGCAAAAATATGAAAAGTCTCTACCTAGAAGCGTAAAGCAGCTGAGATTTGTGTATTTTTGTTGTCCTGTTGCACACAATCTACATCGCTCTTAAGGCCCGGTAATGCCACAAACTGGTCGTTTTCGTCTACACAAGATATGTATAGGGTTATTTGGAACACATAGCAGCTATAAAGGCCTGAAAGTCTCTTGATGACCACAAATCAGTTTTTGCCAATTAAAGAGTGAGATACCAGCACATTAAACCAAAGGAGGTTTTGCAGCATCTCTTACTTCTGTGCTAAGCTTTTTAAGAATTATAAGTGCAATAGCTTGTCTGGATGAGAAAAAAAAACACCAAAAAAAGAAAATATTGCTACTTAATAGTTGCACCAAAATAGACGGGCATGTTAAAGTTGGTATCTGTTTATTACAGTTATGGAAGTACCTTATTTTCTGCTAAATATTGTGTCAATAACAAGAGACCAAGTAATAGTAATGGACATTTACTGTTGTAGAGATCTTGAGTAATATATTATTCAGTGGTTAGACTCCCCAACAATGATAGGAGATAGGATGGGACTCTGCTTGTGGTGATTCTGTGGCAGAAGGTGGATAAAGACTGGGAAAAGGCTTTCTGTGGGACCAGGATAAGGTGGACTTGGGAAGGTGAAATACTGAAAGGGTGAAAGTCAGAAAACATTGAGTTTTGAGGAACTGGTATCAGAGACCTTCTCACACGAGGCAGACAAGAAGACAACTGGATCCAAATAATGATGAGTGGCACCACGGGAAAGTGGAAGTGACAAAAAGATTATAACAGAAGGAATATCCTAAACATCCAGGACTGCAGGCAGATGAACACTGATCTTCCTCATTGAACACACACACAGGCTTGATTTTAATATCGTTTTGACGGCCCACTTACATACAAGGAAGTCCGATTTTACTGTTCTGAATATATGACTTGAACCACTGCACGGTTTCATACTGTCCAGTATGATCAAAATGTATCAAAAGCGACAGTTCAGCCTAATAAGACACCAACTAAAATCTGAGGCTAACAATTTAAAGCTGAAAAATTCCAAGAGAGCTTTTTCTTCCAATTATAGCGCCGTATAACTCATTTGATATTCTGCTTCAGTTGGAAATCTTTGCCGTATAAAGAATACTTCTTTTAATAAAGCCTGCGTGACCCTCAGTTTTGAGGCTCTCACGGCATCTGTCTGTTAGCCAATCATGTTGCTGCTGTTAGATTCTAGAACTGTTTCTTTCTGAGATGCTGACAGCTGTCATTTCTGAATCAGACAGCCGCTTTGTGTGTTAATAGTCCATTAAATGGCTATCATCAGATGTCGTCATTCAAATATGCTTCAGTTTGAGGAAACCGCACCTACTAATCAGTCAGTCGATAAGTATCATCTGTTATTATCTGGACAAAAAGTAACCCAAAAAATGTAGGTGACCTTTAGCAGTTGTGTGAATAAGGACAATTAAAATCTCTGCTCAGTATACTTTTGTGTTAATAAACAGTTTTGTTCAACAAATTTGAACTTGCCATGATCCTTTTCCAATTATAGTAACCAAGTATTCTAAACCTAACCAAACAGCAACTGAAAACTAAGCTTAAAGTTGAAAGACAACAGTTCCACACAGCCCATAAAGCCTCCTGGGTAAATGATTTATGACATCTCTAATCATGCCTATGTCCAGTGCAAACTTTTGTGTCTCTTTTTTTTAAATGCAAACACTCAAATATGAATGATTGTTTTTCCACCACCATCACTTAATGTGATCATCGTCTACTGAGGCATTACTGGGTGAGTCCCTTGTGTCCATATGGGATTCTTCTTCCCTATTCACAACATTCCAGGCAGATGAATCATATCTATGCAACCTTACTGAACCTTATTTACCTCCAGTTTCATTGTGACCAGTGTCCATGGGTCCTTCAACTAAGGCAGGGGGATACAAGCATCATGCTCCTGCCCAATGCCTCTCAGCCAGGGCACCTCAAGATTGGCACAGTGTCTAGACCCTCTCCGGGAGACTGGTTCCAGAACCCAAGCTGTATGTTGAGGTGAGCCCGACTATATTTAGCCAGACTCTCTCAAACTCACACACTCAGGCTCCTTCTAGCAACTAAAAACAAAGCTCAAAAGAGAAGTGATATTTCATTTTCCCTAAGACAGTCTTGGCAACTGGCAATTTGGTCACCTGGGTCTCTGTCCCTGGGCACCTAACCCCTACAGACCTCCTGTGGGTGGAGGGCCCACAAGAGGGTGTTGCTCCTTCAGGCTGCTCCCAGTTGGGCTTCCTGGCACTCTTCCTTGAGCCCCCTTTTTCAATCCTGGCTCCACGGTGGGGCCCTAATAACCTCCTCCCAAGCAGGGAAACTTTGTTCCTTGTTAGCTTTCTGTTCTTTGGTGTTTCCTGAATTGCTCTTTGTCTGGCCTCTCAGACAGAACCAATTTGTCTTGGGAGACCGTATCAGGTGCAAACTGCCCCCGGCAATACAACTCCTGGCATCACAAGGGCACACATACCCTCCATCACAGTAAGGTGGTGATTCACAGAGAGGAGATTATGTCCTGATGGGTCTAATAGCCAAGAAGTGCTTACATATTGTTCAGCTCTTTCTTAGCTGGCACACTGGGTTTAAAAAAAAAAAAAAAAAAAACAATTTTATTGCTCTGTTAGTCTCTCCTGATTAAAGTAATTGCAGTGATTTTTTATTGATATTAATTCTACATTTTGAAATACTGATGTGACTAACCCCCTAATAGTGTTTATTTGGTTTTATAATTTACCCATTCAGAAAGGTTTCTGTCAGCTCACTAGTGCTGCAATAGCTTACCCTCCTTTACCCTCTACTTTCTTTTTCTCACTCCAACGCACCCACACATTCACGCTTCGGGTACAGTCGTCTTCAGTGGCCTGTGATTGACTTGACAAATGTGCTGTGGAGCAGCACCGACAATATATGCCCACCTAGTCTCATGGTGAAACCTGCAGGCTTTTCTATCCGACACTCATTCACCCCATCAATCACAGCAGAAATCTGAGGCGGCCATCATTCTCAATAAAAAATAAACAAAGAAAAGGCTGAATGTCACTGTCATTATCATGTGCATCGCTTTCTATCATCACCGTCCTCGCTGATATTATTAGGATCATATATTTAGATTGTAGGCGGGTTTCAGTGAGGATTAATTTTAAAAATACCTTCCAAAAATACCCGTGAAACATACTGCTTCTACTGCAGCCATCTTTACCACAGATGCCCTTTTTTTTTTTTTTCCCAATTCATGGAACATAACCAGAGCTGGACTGGTCCTGTCAGACCCAGACATGGAGAAAATCATCCTCACCTTTGTGTCTTCACGCCTGGCCTGCTGTCACAGCCTGTTGACAGTCCTCAGGCAGGCTGCAGTAAGGCCACTGCACAAGCTGAGAATGCTGCCTGCAGGCTCCACCACAGCTCCCACATCACTCCTCTCCTGATTCTACTTTCACACAACTGAGTTAGGTAACCCTTCACAAATCACATATCAGTCATGCCATGGTGTTGCTCCAAGTTCCATAAAGGAGTAGCAGTTGCCATTATACACCTTAGACAGGAGGTCGTCTAAGGACTGCTTTTTCTATTTAGACTCAAATCAAAAGATGATTTAATTTCTGTGTGAAGAAATAAACTTTAAGCAGATAAACTGTGCAATCTATGATTTTACAAGATTTTACATTGCAAGAACATAGATTCTCAGTATTGATATCATTATTACTGAACTAGGGGTACAGGAAAAGTTCATTTCTGTCCCTATAAGAATGCACCCCCAAGGGCTAATTGTTGGACCTCGGGTTAACAATTTGTGCTAAAAATGTGCCTACATCTACCCAAGCAGTAAAAAGGTCCATGCACAACTCTAGAAGACTGATTCTGTCTAGCCTAATGCAAAGAAGAAGCAATGTTAGTCCATTACTCTTATAATTTTACATATTACTGTTTCCTTTTAGTCAAATGATAAACATTTAATACACTGTGATAAGTTTAAATCTTTATCATTCTTTTACAATGGTGGCATAGCAGACATGTATGTTAGCTTAATTGGTCATTCTAAGTTAGATGAAGCTTTGAAATGTTCTATACAAGTGGCTGTCCATTTCCAAGGACAGACATTTGTAAAATAAAAAAATAAATCATACTAATTTTGAACCTTTTTAAAGGGTCAATTATTAAAAGATCCTGTTCAAATCCCACCTGGGGCTTTTCTGTGCAGAATTTGTATGTTCTCCCTGTGCCTGCTTGGGTTTTCTCTGGGCACCCTGGCTTCCTCCCACAGACCAAATACATGCGTGTTAGCTTAACTGGTGATTTTAAATTGGCCATGAATATATGTATATAAAGTAACTGGAGTGTTTAGAATAAACGCTGTATGAATGTATACTACACCTTGTAGCCTAAAGTGATATAATAAAAACACTGTAAAAAATCTGTAATTTAACATAATTTTTCCAAAAAAATTTCCAGAATTTTCTTGTTATTTTTAAATATTGTCACACTCTTAAAATAATGGCCTAAGCCATTTTTTTTATCAAAAGTTTTATTTTTGCCATTTTTTTAGGAGGGTGACAATATGTGAATCATCAATAAATTAAAAAAAATAAAGTGATTAATGAGTCTAATGTAAAATAATGTGAACAAAAGCATGTACCTGTGAATAAGCATTATTTTAAGAGTTTTATTACGGAATTTTTTTCCACACAAAAGGACAAATACAGTCACAAGTTTGACATCATTTCACAAACATGTCGTGCTTATTTTAAAGATAAAACTGTTAAATTCTAGTTTGTTGCTGTAAATACATGTTTAAAATCTGATGCATTGATTGCAAAAATGAAACAAAAAATTTTGTAATTTTACATGAATTTGTTCATTAAATAACAGATCTGTTGTTTCATTATGGAAGTCTTCCCCACAAAAACGGTGGGAAAAAATTATACAATTCTTATTATTCCATCCATCCAGCCTTCCAACCATTTTCTTCCTCCTCCTGGTAGGACATGCTTGAACCACCTCAACTGTCTCCTTTCGATGTGGAGGAGCAGGCTCCTGAATGGCTGCACTCTCTAAGGGAGAGGCCAGCCACCCTTCAGAGGAAGCTTTCTGCCGCTTGTATCCATGATCTTGTTCTTTTGGTCACTACCCAAAGCTCATCTATAGGTGAGGGTAGTGACACAGACTGACCGGTAATTCGACAGATTCGCTTTCACGCTCAGCTCTCTCTTTACCACGACAGACCGGTGCAGTGTCCGCATCACTGCGGACGCAGCCCGAATCCATCTGTCAGTCCCCCACTCCAGTCTCCCCTCACTCGTGAACAAAACCCAGAGATACTTAAACTCCTTCACTTGGGACAGCTTTTTTTTTTCTTTTGAGTATATAACATCTGCCAATAGTAAACTGTCAAAACAGTTTACAGCTATACTCCCGATCTCCATGATCATGAGAGCTCAGCAGGGTTGGGCCTGGTTAGTACTTAGATGGGCAACCACCTGGGGATGTCATGTGATGCTTGGTGTGGCTGTAGCTCAGCAGGTAGAGCAAGTCACCTACTAACTGGAAAGTTGGTTGTTTGATGCATCGGTCTACTGGAATAACTCACTTTTTTTGGAAACAAAATTTCTGTTTTAACTGTTGTATTTTTTCTGGCGCCCCAGCTGCCTGAATATTTCTGGAATATTTACGCTATGAGATAAATTCTACCTTTACAAAGCTACACATTCGTTTTTCATAAATGCTAATGGGGTGCTCACCCCATTAGCATTTATTAGTAGTAGTTAGTTAGTAGTTTTGAGTGCAACTACTGGTTGCACTCAAAACACCGATATAATGCAGTCTGGTAGACCACCATTAGTTTAGCACTTTTCAGACATTAAAGCGCATAAACACTTGAGGAGTGCAAAAATATAGTACATATATATATACTGTAACACATGGTTAAATATGTAAAAATGTACTAGTATTAATGTCTAAAGGACTCATTATTTAAAACAGTTTTTATCTGCATGAGTTTAATTCTTCCTGATATTAATGGCATGTCTATACACTACAGCAGTGTGTGAATGTGAGAGCGACAGATGAAGACAAAAGAAAAGTGATAGTGAGACAATAATGAGACACGTAGAGGTTGTAAAGAGGCCTTTCCTGCCTCCTAGTGGTGTCATGAGAAACATATATACATATATTCAAAAAAGAAAAGTGCAAACGCAGTTTCTCATAAACAACTACCAGAGTGCAGCAAAATGATTTTATGTAACTCCGTTTCTGTATTATTGTGTTTGCATTTTAATGTGGCATCCGGTTTTGTAGGTGTGCAGATTCATTGCATTATTATTTTCTGACGTGGGGTTAAACATGACCTGAAAATTGTTAAAATTATGGTTTGTGAGTAACGCTGTAAAACATTCTCCAGTTTGAACATTTATTTTGAAATTCAGAAAGCAGACCCCCCCCCCCCCTTCTACCCCCCCCCTCCCACACAGACACACACACACTGATAAGCTTATAATGGCACCCTTATTTAACTAAAACTTTCCCCTCATTTGCAGAGAAATTCATTCAATTTGACACAATTTATTTTTTATTTGGTTGGAGTAAATGGGAGAAGAAACGTATCATTTTGCAGGCTGCTGGTTTCTGTCTCTTTCAAGAGCCTGCGTGCGTGTGTGTGTGTGTGTGTGTGTGTGTGTGTGTGTGTGTGTG
>JAVDPK010002631.1:404453-419435 GCA_034780415.1 Cichlasoma orientale | reverse complement strand
TGTGTGTGTGTGTGTGTGTGTGTGTGTGTGTGTGTGTGTGTGTGTGTGTGTGTGTGTGCGTGTGTGTGTGTGTTGACTGTGTCGGTGACGTAACGGCCCCTGGGCTCCTTCCTCTCTCTCTCAAACACACACGAACGCAGTCGGGCAGCAGCAGCAGCAGACGCTCAGTGCTGCTCTCAGTGTGCGGAGCGGAGGAGGAGGAGGACAGCACAGGCTGTAGTTATGCCTCAGCTCCAGGAACATTTATCTCCTCTAGTTGTCTTTCTATCACTGCGCCGCTTTTTCTCCTTTTCTCTTTCTTCGAATTCACTTTTACCCTGCTCTTTGGTTTAAAAAGAAAGAAAGAAAGAAGGCCATAAGGAAAGCCAGCCGTGCGTCATGGTGCGTCTTTGCGCATTATTTCTGGATTTTTTTTAAGTGATTTCTTTCTGCCTGGACTATAATGAAGCGCTTCTTCTGCGTGGAGTGCAAGAGACGGAGCGTTTCGCACCTACTGTCTCTTTTTGAATATTTGGCTGCAGCTGCCGCTGATCTGCGTGAAGCTGCTGAATAAATCGATGCTCTCTTTAAAGGAAAAAGGGGGTTGCAGTAAGCGGCTTTTTTTCCCTCCTCTGCCTCTGACAATCTGCCAAGTTCACCCAACACGCAGGATCCCGGTGATTTGCGGTGGTTTGTGTTTTTTCTTTTAAACGATTGATTATTTTTGTGAGGGATTTTCAAATTTTTGGAATTCAAAGTGAAGGTCAATGGAGAGATTTGCGGATCCCCTGTGCGTCATGGTCCCGTTTTTACACCAAATAACGGAGGTGCGCCTTTTTTTTCTGCGCGCCTGTGTGCTTGTATGAGCGTGTGTTTGTGTCTGTGTGAGCGCCTCTACCTCCTGTTTTCTCCCCTCTCTCCCTACTGTGAGGACTCACTCACTCAGTTCTTTTTTTTTCACCCCCATATCTTCCAGCTAAGGCTCGTGCGGCAAAGTTAGATGCCGGATCTATATTTCAGCGACCTTTTTTGGCTGTAAAAATGCTGAGCGGCGTCCTCTTGCTGAGCGTCCTCACGGTCACCAGCCTGTCACCGTCCGAAACGGAAAGCCGCAAAACTTCAGCTTCCAAAGATATCTGCAAGACACGCTGCGCCTGTGAGGAGCGAGAGAACATACTGAACATCAACTGCGAGAATAAAGGATTTACCACCGTCAGTCAGTTTCAGGCGCCTCCGAATAAAATCTCCCAGCTTTTTTTAAACGGAAACTTCCTGTCACGGCTCAGCGCAAATGAGTTTGTCAATTACAGCAATGTCACCTCACTGCATCTGGGGAATAACGGCTTGCAGGAGATCCGAACGGGCGCTTTTAACGGGCTGCGCTTCCTGAAACGGCTTCACTTGAACAACAACAACCTGGAGGTGATTAAAGAGGACACCTTTGCAGGACTGGAGAGTTTGGAGTATTTACAGGCCGATTATAATTATATCAGTGCCATAGAGCCGGGTGCTTTCAGTAAGCTGAATAAGCTCAAAGTGCTGATCCTCAATGACAACTTGCTGTTGTCTCTCCCTCCTAATATCTTCCGCTTTGTGCTCCTCACACACTTGGATTTACGTGGTAACCGACTCAAGATGCTACCATTTGCCGGTGTCCTGGAGCACATAGGCGGCATCATGGAGATTCAGCTGGAGGAGAATCCATGGAACTGCACCTGTGATCTAATCCCCCTCAAATCCTGGCTGGACACCATCTCTGTGTTTGTGGGGGACATAGTGTGCGAGACGCCATTCAGGCTGCATGGCAAAGACATCACACAGCTCATAAAGCAGGATCTATGCCCACGCAGGAACGCAGGGGAGCGTGTTCACCCACCCTCTGACTCTCATTTTCAAGGGGCCCTGGCCCCAACCTACCACCCTGGTATTATCACCCCCACTCGAGCTCCGAAAGCTTCCCGCCCGCCCAAAATGCGCTACAGGCCCACCCCTCGCCACTCAAAGGACAAACACGTCTTTGGGCCTATAATGGTTTACCAAACACGCTCCCCTGTGCCCATGCTGTGTCCCAGCGTGTGCGTTTGCACGTCACAAAACCCTGACAGTGGACTGAACATCAACTGCCAAGAGCGGAAGTTGCATAACATTACCGAGCTGAACCCCAAGCCCTCCTACCCAAAGAAACTCCACCTGACTGGTAACTACTTACAAGTGATTTACAGAACTGATCTGACCGAGTACAGTTCGCTGGAGCTGCTCCATTTAGGGAATAACAGGATAGCAGTGATTCAAGAAGGTGCATTCGAGAATCTGACAAACCTCAGACGGCTTTATCTGAATGGGAATTACATTGAATCACTCTCTCAGTCGCTCTTCGCTGGCCTGCAGTCGCTCCAGTATCTCTATTTGGAATATAACATCATCAAAGAAATTTTACCACAAACATTTAATGCGCTGCACAACCTTCAGCTGCTGTTTCTCAACAACAACCTGTTACGGTCGCTCCCTGACAATGTGTTCGGGGGCACCATGCTAACAAGACTCAACCTGAGGAATAATCATTTCTCCTACCTTCCGGTTCGAGGTGTTTTAGACCAGCTGTCAGCATTCATTCAGATTGACCTCCAGGAGAACCCCTGGGACTGCACCTGTGACATTGTCGCACTCAAAAACTGGATGGAGCTGTCCAGTACCAGCGTGGTGGTTAATGAAATCACCTGTGATTCCCCCTCTAAGCATGCAGGGCGCCTGCTGCGCTCGCTTCGCAATGAAGCCATCTGCCCCGAGCCCAGTGAAGTGCCCCCACTGCAACATGCCCCCCCTACAAAAGCGCCTACATTAATAAGCCCTCGCACTGAAGCCCCCACCCCCTCTTCCTTTTCTTCTTCTCCCTCTTCTTCCCCCTCTTCTTCTTTTAGCTCAGTCAGCCCCACTGAATCCCATCTCCACACCCCCGAGTTACACCCCGAGGTCCCCCTTTCAGTCCTAATCCTTGGGCTCCTTGTTGTTTTCATCTTATCTGTCTGCTTTGGCGCTGGCCTCTTTGTTTTTGTTTTAAAACGCCGCAAAGGGGTCGAACACATCCCCACAGGTGCCAACAACTTAGATCTCAACTCTTTCCAAGTGCAATATGGCTCCTACACCCCTGAACCAACCCAAGACAAAAGCTCTGAAAGCCACGTTTATAACTACATCCCCCCACCCGTGGGCTCCATGTGCCAAAACCCCATTTATATGCAGAAGGACGGTGAGCAGGTGGCATATTACCGCAACCTGAAGGACCTCAGCTTTGGGCCCCTGGACGCAAAGAAGGATGACATCCTTACCCGCAGCCCAGCACCCTACACCATCAGCACAGTGGATTTTATGGATAAATCTCCAACGTCATGTGGCTTGGCCACCCCGGAGCCTCCTGAGATGCTGTATCAAAACTTAGGGGAGAGGCCCAACAAAGAGCTCCCCACAGCAGCAGGTCCCCCTCCATTCACTTACAACTTTTGCACTCTGCCTAAGAGACCTTGCATCGTGCCCCCGTATGAGGCTGCTACAGTAAGGAGGCACATCAGCAACCAGGACAGGGTGAACAAAACTGTGTTGTATGGCACTCCGAGGAAATACTTTGGGTCCGAGCACCCTTCCAAAAATGAGCACCCGCTCCTTCTCCCTGGGAAGCTAAAAACAGAACCAGACTACCTGGAGGTTCTGGAGAAACAAACTGCAATGAGCCAGCTGTAAGATAGCGACAACGGCCGCATTCATGTGCAGCATTCATAATAATCACGCAGTTACTGTAATAATAGCTCTCTCTATATATCTATCTTATCTATCTGTGTTCAATCCTACACAAAAGACTGGAAGTGAACAGAAGCCTCTGATGATCTTTTTTTCTCTCTCTCTTGCTTTTCTTCTCTTTTTTTCTTTCCAAGATGTATAAAAGGAATATAAGAAGTATATTATTATGCAGGTCTGTTTTTTTCTCCTGGAAGGTATAAATTATTTCTTCATTTTTGGAAAAGGGAAAATTTTAAAAAGACTTTGATGACAGCAGGTATCTAAAATGGGCAGGACTGTGTACAAAAGTGTATTTTATTTTCCCTGTGACAAACAGAAAAAGAGTTATTCTTTGTAGAAGAGGATTGACATTCCTGTACATATTTAGCCTACACAGATAAATGGTGAGTGTTAAAAACCATAAAAGAAAACCTTTTCAAAACCCAACAAACGGCAAAATCTTACTATACTTATTCCAGAAAGTGCCTTTGCACTCAACTATTTTAGCAACGATGCTCTCTGCAAAATGGAAATGTCCTTTTTTTTTTCAAAGTGCTGTATTTTAAAGAAATCTTTATGTAAAATAGAAGATTTATTTGTCCGTTTAAAAAGAAAAAAATTGAAGAAAAAAAAATGAACTTAAGACTGGGTGTGATATGATATCTTGGTTCTCGACAGGGAAGACCGTATTATTTTGATTTGTGTCTTTGGAGATGTACAACTTCTAGAGAACATTGTATGCTATAGGGGAGCAATACAGTGCGGCAAAAGAGCGCAATTAAATTTTCACTGAAGCACTTTGTCAAGATCCTGAGCTGGGAGTGAATTTTGTTTCCACTGTGCATGATTATTTTGGGATGTGGCAGTATGCTGTACTGACTGCTGCGTGTGTGGTTGAAGCCAGAGAAAATGAAAATAGAGCCTGCCTGCAGCTCCTCCTCCTCCTCTCTCACTCTCTCGCTCTAATGAAATGTGATGGGCCCTCTAATGATTGACGAGATTTCTTTTTTCTTTTTCTTTTTTTCCTGCAGCTGAATGATATCCACTGCTTTCCTACCAAGCAACAGACATCCATGAATGTTGGTTTCTGGGATAAATCTGCTCAGTCGTCTGATTGTCTAAGGAGTTTATAGAGGTGTTGCAGAAAACTGGCGAGTCATGTCTAAGTACCTCTAAGCCTACTCTATCAGAACTTTATTTTTTGTTTAAGGCCATTACCGACTGACTAGACCCTACACGCTAAGACACACATGCAGTTCACATGTGTTTCTTAGTGTGTAGGGTCTGAGTTCACGTTTGCCGTCTGTCTGAGGAATCTAGAGCTGTACTGAAGAGGAACACTGGCTAATCATGTCTAAGGATGTCTCGGATTGTACTGACTCATTATTTTTAATACAGTCTAAATAAATAGGAAACAATAACCTTCCGGGATCCAAGTACCCCTAAATTCTAACCATGTGCTATCAGAATAAATATTTTTGGCTTTTGAAATTTTTTTCTCAGTCTTGACAATCAGGGGCACAAAATAAGCATTCTGACGCACGTACATATTTTTCTATTTCTTTGTTTTTTCTCTAGAACACTGGGTTGGGTTCAGGATTACAACCTGAATTTGATTGAAATTGAAAGGGAAACATCATTATTTTTTGCAATTACAGAGCATTGGGATACAAAGCCGAGTCCAACCTGATTTCAACCTTGAACTGTATCTGTGGAGAAGTTTTCTGTTGATTAGAGCTTAAAAAATTAATGGTGCATAGTCAAATTAGCTGTGTACCACATACCCGACAGATTTCACGGCAGGGTAAAATTGGGTTAACTCTGCTTTAAACGTGATGGCTTAGACATGTAGATCACACTTAGACATTGTTGCAAAATACACAAAAAAAGGTGTCTGTTTTTGTAACACAGCATTTGATTGACATTTTATTTGTCTGTGAGATGGCTGTCATTAAACAGCTACACAACATCCACACCAGGTACACAGACCAGTACTAACAGATACATTTTTTAAAGTAAAGGAAAGTAAAGTTAACTATATCTACGTGTAAATTATGCCTATAACGGTGCTGTGTTGCATTATGTGTTTCATTGGGAGATTTGTTCAGGACAGTCAAAACTTAATATATATTTGTATAATAAGCTTTTATATGAAAAAAAATGGCCTTAATAGTATTAGTTTGTGTACTTGTAGACATGTGCTCGCATTTTTGAAAGACCAGCATGTGAGCTATACAATGGTTTATTGATTCTGTTAGCTAGTTAGGCTTACCAAAGTCCTGAAAAGATGCATTTTTAGTGTTTACTTTTCAACCAAATTTAGATACATGGATGCTTTTTTAGACATCATGACTGGCTGTCCAGATTTGGCCCACAAAACAACATTCTTGTACTTCTGTGTGCTTCTGGGGCTTGGTGGGTAGAGTCGCAGTTCAAATTTGCTGATCACCTACGGAGTTTGCAGAAATGTGGAGGAAGATGAGTGTGCTTTCCTTTTCTGACTCAATATAGATTTCTTTTTCTGGACATCTTTTCACCTTTCACTTTAGAGCCTCTTAACATCCACCTGGTGGCTGACAAACCGCTCGGGGTTAAAGGCAGAGTTTGGCTGCATTTTTGTCAATTTAGAAGCAAGCATAGTTTCAGAAACTAGAACATGTTATCTTTCAAGTCTCTTACCTTTTGGCCTTATAGTTCTTCTGTTATAAGATTTACATTTGGGTGTATTAAGTAGATGAATCTTCCATATGAACAAATTTGTGTGAACCAACTCCAACCCTCAGCAGGTCAGCAGCGATGATGTGGATGTGAAGAGGTTAGCCAGATGTCAATGATTTGTAGTTTTCAACTTCTTTTCAAGGAGGTTTTGCTGGGTGGGTTCTTCTTCCTGGCTGACTCAAGCCTTTCAACATTTCCTTGAAAATCCATCCTCAGTGTGGGTCAATACAAGGGTCGGTGTTTTCTTCAGCAGGGTCAGCATGTTTCAGAATATCTCGTAGCACTGATTGTACTGTCACAAAAGAAACCAGAGAGGTATGTAAAGTGAGAATGTGGCATTTAAAAAAAAAACAAAAAAAACTGCTTTTTCTTGAGCATTCTAATCTTGCAGGAGAGAAGAACTGTCATTAATGTAGCAGTTAGATTTAGTGGGTAGCCTCTTGTGGGTAAGAAATAAAAGGAAATTTGCCTATAGAGGGTAAATAGAGGGTAGGCTGCGGTATGTAGAGGGCTGACAGCATTCCACCACATTTTATGCCTGCTATCTGGATTCAGAGTGCTGCTCCGTGGACTTTGCATTGAGCAGAATTGTTCTCAGAGTCCCAGTTTGAGGACCAGTAAAATAATGTGTTGCACAGCATTAAGAGGTCTGATTTTTCATGACAGCTATCTGCTGTTGGAATATGACTGCTGTTTGTGTCTTTCCCCTGTGCATTTTCTGGCCTGTCCTCCTCCTGTTCCCAAGCATGCGACATGGATGAACTCTGCAGGCCGCTCTAATGCTAATTCTGTTTTCTGTCCTTCAACCCAAGTTGACATTGGCTCTTTGTATTCTGTGTGAATGGCCTCCCAGCGGCCGAATTCTTCTCTTCCCTCACTTCTTCCTTTTGTATGTCCCTGGCCTGCTGCCCTCCTTCACCTCCTCCTCTGTCTTTTGTCCTTGTTTTCCTGCCTCTGCTGGATAACTCCAGGCTATTGTGTTGCTGTCCAGGGTGCTGAAATGTTGTTGGTAACAGGGCCTCGTTCCAATCTGACGGCTGGGACCTGCAGAGAGTCTCATGCCAAGGAGATGAGTGAGTTTTCACTCCGTTTTCTTAAAGCTGTTGTTCTTTTTTTGCTTTTTTTTTTCTCGCTTTTTTTGCTTTAGTCTAACTTTGTTTTAATTTAGCTACAAATCCTTCCTTAAAAATAGGTCTGCTTAAGCTTAAAGGCATTGGGAGAGTCATGCATATTGCATGTGTACGGGTTACATTTGCTGCTTTGAGCCTTTGTGGTGGTCTCTAGATGGTCTGGTTGCGCTGAAAGATTATATCTTATGAGAAACTAGTTTTAAAAAAACTAGCAATTGAAAGCATTTTTTAGAGCTTTCTACCACATCTCCCAGCCCTGCAATGAAAAACGTCATACTGAAAGAAGGATAGATATATACTTTAAGATTGCCGGTATGTGTGTGAGTGTTTTTTTTTGTTTGTTTTTTTGTCGTTTTTGTGTTGCTTGTTGTTGTTCTTTTAAATTTGGTTTTATGCAAGCAAAATTCTGCTGTTTAAGAACATGTGAGATGACTATTACCATCATTTCTATGCATCGAGACATCATTTTTGGCAGCTGTGATTGGGAAGTAAGTCTTTATAGCTTCATACAAAGAAACCTAAGCAGTGATGACCAAACCAATTAACAGGAAGCCAACAGTTAAGCCAGATTATTACAAAAATATATTTGGAGGCAAACCTAAGGACAATATTCCTAATAATAATAACAATAAAAGCAAAAATATTCAACAAACAGACGTTAGAGTCAGGCGAAATGCATAAAGAAAACGGTGCAAGACAGGAAGCTAAAATAAAAATATACAACTGAAAGACAATAACCAGACATCGCATATGCAGGCATTTGTGTGCACTTGAAAGAAGGCACACACACACTTGCCATCTGCAGTTCAAACTGGTGGAGTTGGAGTTCAAATACCCTGCGGACAAAGAGACTCACTGGAGAAGCAGCTGCATGAACTCTAAGACTATCACAACAGCAACCTGGTCAATCAGTCTGCTGGTACGGAAAACAACAGGAAAGGCCTGGGCTAGCTTGTTAGCAGCAACTGAACTTTCAAAATAAGATTCAAGGGATCCCATACTAGTAAAATGATCATGAACAGCTTTTCGCTTACATGTATGGAAAACAAAAATGCAAATTTGCTACTGTTATATGGGTTAATATACGCCGCTCGGGCTGAAGAAGAAAATCAGCTTAGGTCAATATTTAACCCAACAAAAGTAAATTGACTTGTACTTATATAGTACTTTTCTACTTTACTTGAGCACTCAGAACATTTTCTTACTACAAGCCTCATTCACACAATACATTTTTCTACACCTAAGTGCTTTTTAACCTAACGTTCAAACACTCACACTCCAATGGATGCATTGGGGGCAACATGGGGTTCAGTAACTTGCCCAGGGATACTTAGACATGCAGACTAGAGGACTCACTAGAGACTCACCAACCTTCTGTTTGGTAAATGACCTCCTCTGAGCCACAGGTGCCCTATAAAGATGGTACGTGCACCAACACATCTCAAACACTTGCCCAACTTTTACATGGCCCCAAGCTTTGAGCAGCTTGTCCACTTCCCTGGTGCAGTCCATTGTGGGAAAAATCCTGTCAATAGTATACTTTTGCAAACTTTTTCTGCAAACCTAAACGTCTCCAGATGTTTACAAGCGATCTGAACCTTTGCCACATTTCAAATAGTGTGATGAAATTAAGAAAAGGGAGCACCAAGTATTACTTCTGAAATTCACGGAAAACAAAGCCTTTTGGATCCATATTCACGCTGACTGTTCCATAATTGTCCTTTTCTCTAGTGAGAATTGGGTAGCTCATTGGATCTTTGGCTCATAATTCTTCCAGTATTATTTCTGTAAACTAGTATTACCAGGCAGGAGGCTCACTTTCACTCAGCTGGCAGAGTTTGGGGATAATATGATTTGCAGTTCCGCAGTTATGAACAAGTAAAAGTTTTGCTATTCCTGATGAAACACCTCATTTACTCCAAATCCTCATACTTCATCTACCTGTTCCCCTCTTTTTTCTCTCTCTCTCTCTCACTCATGGCCCCTTAACTTTTTTCTGAGACGTCGTATCGAGTTGCTTTCATCCATGGTTTCTGGTGCAAAGGCACATGGCGTGCAGGGGGTACGGGAATGCTGCGGTAAGCAAAGCTGTGAATGCTGTCATGCGGGCTTCCTTTTTAACAAGCTTCGCCATTTCAGCTGCTGTGTGAATGGGAGGGGAGAAGCGAGAGAGAGAGGGAGAGCTGTTCATTCCTCTCCTTTTCTGAAAATGGAGTGATTTTCCTTCCTTGGGCACAATAGGTCCTCTGTGTCTTTTTAGTAGCTGTGAAGGAAAGAGAGGGAATGCTAGCACGCGCACGCTCACACACACACACACACACACACACACACACACACACACACACACACACACACACACACACACACACACACACAGGGGATAGAAAGGAGGGTTGGAACATGTGCAGCCTTGCACACCAATGAGGAAGCTTTCTCCCCAGAACACTCTCCTCTCTTATCTTGCAGCTCTGGGACTCGTGTGTGTGTGTGTGTGTGTGTGAGAGAGAGAGAGAGAGTGAGAGAGAGCGAGAGAGCGAGACTGCATTCATATATTCACATAAGCCGTGAGTGAACGTCAGTACCTTTGCAGAAGTGTTCCTTTCTCTGTTTCCATGCAATTCAAATGTATAAACAGGTATTTGAAATTCTCACTCTGGCTTTCACTCTCTCACTCTCGGTCTTGCCTCACTGTCCTCTTGTCTCTTTGAGCGATATGATAGAAGACTATAAATTGGTATTCCTATAGTGTGGCTCAATGAGTGGCTAAGCGATTCAGAGATGACTTTGAAGCCGTTTTTTTTTTTTTTTTTTACTTTTGTGTATTCTGCGGTGCATGACTCCAGCTTTTTACATACATGTTTCTAATCACTTTGCTGCAGGCTGCTGCGATCCATTTCATTTTCTTACTGCTGTGTGTGCGTGTGTATTTAAATATATAGCCCTACTCCATCAGTCAGTTTAGACGTATGTGTTATTCTTAGCTGTCATTTCATATTCCCAAATTTGTGCTTTAATCTGAGCCACAGTGCACGGTGATTCTATCTGAGAACGACCGTTTCATTGAGCATTTGTGATGGCCTCCCAATGCCTTGAACTTGGATATTACCGGGGTGTCATATTTGGATGGTGGGAGGTGATTTATTTCAGCTCTTCTATCTCTATGAGAGACCCTGAAATGTGTAAAAGAGTGAAATTAGATATGAGCCTGAAGCATTTGCGGCTTAAGCATGGATCCAGTTCTGCTCAGAGGTGCCTCGGTTGAGACTACAAATGAGACACGGATGGATGGCAGGAAGATTAATGTGACATTTTTCTTACTTCCCATCAAAAATGACTTAATAATTTACCTTTTCTTTTTGTGTTTGACTGCCTCCTGATATTATATATTAAAATCTATGCTGTTTCATATTAATTTTTTTTCTGCTGGCCCCAACAGTAACCCTTAGGTCTCATCTCAGCAGCATAAGTAAAAAGACAGGTGTGTTTACACAGGAAAACTGTGAATACGCTGCTTGTAAATCAAGGTCTCATTTAACCATCAATCAGGTTCAGTCAGACCAGATCTGAAAGGTGCACTTTTGGGAAAGTTCACATTTTATCCTTCACTTGAGAAAGTCTAATTTAACTTTATCAACTTTAAACAGGGACCTATTCAGTGGAAGGACCTGGCTCACCCTTTTTAATGATTGCCATCTGGTGTGTGTGTGTGTGTGAAGTAAATGCGACACTCGTGTGTGACGCAATCAGCTATTTCTACAGAATTTTCAAAAAGGACCTCCTTTTGTGACGTGTGACGCGTCTGCAAAAAACTGACTATTTTAGAAGGAAATGGCAGCAGTAGTACTGCTCAGTCTTAGCATCTTAAACACACACTGATATACGCAGTGTTAGCAAACTCACGCCTGCTTCTGTAACGTGGAGAGGGAGCTGCAGTGTGCCGAGCACTCCCCGGTAACACGGCCGAGAGCAGAAGGAGACATGCTCTGAATGCAAGACGCACCACACTGAGGTGGTTAAATGTTATCAAAGTGTAATTACATTGTTCACATGTAATTACAGAGTCTGATTAAATATTAATGCTGCCGTGATTGCCCTTGATTGGATTATTGATTTGCAGTGTTTTATGGGCAGTGAGTACAAAGCTATGCTAACTGCTATCTGGTTTCGTGTGCGTTAATGGTTACAGATGATCTAAAGATGGCTGATTTTTCAGTGCTTGAAAAGATTGAATCTTTTTAACAGTAATAATAGATCAGATGTTAATGAGAAAGTTATCACATGCCTGCTTTAAACTCACTGATTTGTGTGTGTGTGTGTGTGTGTGTGTGTGTGTGTGTGTGTGTGTGTGTGTGTGTGTGTGTGTGCACATGGGTGTGTGTGTGTGTGAGTAACTTTGAAGCAGTTCTTTTGAAGGTTTTTTTTGTTTTGTTTTGTTATGTTTTTTAACTGTAAACTGACTGACGGGCAAATTTAAACCAGCTGATCTTAAACTAACCCTTTGAGATCCGGGTCATCACAGATCCTGCTTTCCCATAAAGTTAGTTTTGCCTTTCTCCAAAACCTAGGGTTAGGGGAGGATTAGGATTATGCTTGGGGTCGTCACCTATGATGAAAACAAATATCAGCATGTCCTGATTCGAGCGTCTCAGTGTGAACATCTCTGTTTTGTAGCGCAAAACTATTTATTTTTGATTATTTTTGAGCTAATGTTTGTAAGATTTTACTTTAAAGATGTAGTTCTTTTAAATGAAGTCGATTTTAGCATTTGAAATGTGCATTGTTTACATTACAGTTTGTTAACGAGCTAGCTATCGTCTAGCTAGGTGTTGCTTTAATGGGCCCAATATAGATTCCTTGTAAGCAAAGCATTTTTACATCCGTGCTAACAGGCTAGCTGCCTTCTGTGTTATTTGCTGTTTTTTTGTAATTTTTTTGATGCATTGTCTTCTCTGTTTGCAAGTTGAAAGTGGTGGAAGGAAAGTCTACTGAATCTTACATACTACATGCGTTTGCCCGTCAAGTCAACATAGTGACATCAGTGTTCAAAAACTTCACTTTGGATCACCATTTATCATCGTGTTACCACAAAATATTTGTTAATAAACTGACTAAAAGTAGACCACAGGAAGATTAAGTAAAGTAGTTTAATTAAGTTTGCAGATGAATCAAAATCATAAATACCCCAAATACCCCCTAAATGTTGACCCATGTGTCCACATTTAGACGAGAAAGGCCGTTTTTGTTTCCTTTTTTATGGTATGTTCTGTCACATGACTGTAAATGACATTCAGTGCCACGTGGAGAGTTTGTATACACTTAGAAGACACTAGTATGGATTAAACACCTTATACTGTACCTACCCTGGGTGTATTGGTGGTAGGATTATAGCTTGTTGTAGCGTTGGCACAAGTGCATCATGAGACACTCCTAGTCACACCTAGTCAGAGGGGTATCACAGAGTTGCATTTGGCAGTGGGATTATCAGTGGCTCTTTGTTCGCAGTATCTTCAGGCAGTGATGTTGTGTATATGACACTGACTGCAGCAGCTGATTTCCAGAGTGATAAAAAAATGTTCAGCTCGTCTGTGTAAAGGGTTGAATGTCAGAGGTGTTTGAAGCAGTCAGGCAGATTGTGTTCCTCTGCGGGCTCATGTCTCTGTTTGCCTGTGGTGCGTTAGCTGATTGTATTCTGACAGGATCCTGTGGAAAATAATTCTTAAAATTCACATTTGACTTTGAATATCTGTAAGTGACGAGATTATCTGTTATGCAAGATAAATGATTTAAAATGCATGGTGAGATACCATCAGCTAAATAACTGCTGCTTTTTGGAGATGAAATGGTTGTGGCAGGAGATAGGAGACTCATTTGGTCTCAAGTCATTCTAGCTCTTACATGCTGCGTTACTCTGATCAAGGTTCTTGTGCTTTCCCCTATCAGGCTACAGGATTGGATATCAGGGGCGCTGAACCTGGTTGTATCTGTTTCAGTGCTGGAAGTGATGCCACTTTGATCCAAACTGCTTTGGTATTAGATGTAAGAAGTTGTCTGACAAGTTATACTGGATCACGTGTGCAGTGTGAGAGCATACTTCATTACAACAAAACCCAGGATTTTAACTGAGAAATGACACCGTGAAATAAAAGGGTTGATTTTCTTTTTTTTGTTTTTCATTTCAAACTTTAATCACACTGAATTTTCTTACTGAAGTAACTAACTTGCATCCAAATACCAACTGTTCATTTAAGGGATTTTTATTTTTTTGGCAAAATATATTTATTATATTTTCCTATCATTCCAGGCTCCCAGTACATTAATATCTGTATGGACAATCACTCATAGTAAGAAAAAATAATGCAAAATGCTGGATGACAGGAATGCTAAATAAATCTGAGGACTTGCAAATTATTAAAGATTTGCATTTATTATTTTGTATCTATAGCAATTTTCAAATTGGCCAAACACTGACACCCCCCCCCCCCCAAAAAAATAAATAAAATAAATAAATAAATAAAATAAAATAAATGAACAGTGCTATCTCCCAATCAATCCAAACTAGGGCTGTCATATTATCAATCTTATCTATCACATTATCTATCACAATGGATAATAATCAGTCAAATTAACTTTGTTGTGTGTCTTTTTGTGGCAAATTAATTACACCCAAGCTACAAGTTTGTGGAGAGAGCAAGAGTGTCTGTAAATGTGTGCAAAAACACATTTACAATTGAACAAAATGAACAATTATGTCAGTAATTCAAGCATAATAATAATTCTAATTATATCACAGCTTCATCTTTAAACATTACTCATGCTGTCAGCACAGCTATCATTGCACTCCTACACCAAACAGAAATATATACACATCCTAAGAATAATCAGTTCATTAAAACTTGGATCAGATTTTGTGTTTTTCGGCCCTCATTGCTACTGTTTTTGATAAAACCTAGAAATAGATCATACACCGTTCACCAGTTTTCTCTTCGCTGTAAGATTTGATACTTCACACTCTGCTTTTAGCAAAGAAACTACCGTCCCAGATCTCTGCAATTAGCCAAGAAAGGGAGATCAAAATAACAAGTATTCAATCTTAAATGTAGCCACAGTCTTAACTTTATGGCCTCCTTCTGGATTCTTCTAAAGCTTTTAGCCTCAGTGCATCATCCCTTTGTTTCATCCCTCTGTGGTTCAAGTGATCATTGCTGATGACCCTTTAGGGTTCAGATCTAGGCTTAGATTGATGGAGACAATGGCTACGTTCACACTGCAGCCTGAAGTGACCCAAATCCGATTTTTTTGTGAAATCTGATTTTTTTTGCGTGGTTGTTCACATTTCCAAAAATATGCGACTTGGATGTGATCTGTGTTTGAACTGCAGACCAAC
>JAVDPK010002631.1:393665-404261 GCA_034780415.1 Cichlasoma orientale | reverse complement strand
ATCGGATACAGGTCGCATGAGGGCAAAAAAATCGGAATTGGGTCACTTCAGGCTGCAGTGTGAACGTAGCCTTAGACCTCAAAGGAATAAGGTCAAAAGAACCCTCAACGGATAGACATTTCCTGTGACAGGAGACGGGAGAGAGAGGAGAATCATTTATACCCAGAGAGCAACATGCTGGGAGAGAATATAAACTGGTGGAGACATAGAGAGGCTAGAAAAACAGCACAGAGCAGGATGGTGGAGGCCAGGACTGAGGAGGAGGAAGAGGAAATGCAGGGAAGAGAATCAATACACTTGGTTCAATAGGCCGATTGGACTTGGTTTTGCTAAAGAGGAGTCCTATTCATGTGTGTGTGTAGGAATGAATGCATGTGCTATAGTGTGTTTATACACACGGTTCAATGGTGTTTGTGTGCATTTTATTGTGTATGTCTTTTACGGTGCTATTTATCCCCAGGTCTCTTAATCTGGTCACCGCTGGTCAAAAGAGGTTTACTTGATTTTACGGCTACGGAGAAAATGGATGCATATGACCTCTATATAACCGAAAGAGAGACAGACTGAAAAGGGAGAAAATGGAGGTGGGACGGGTAAGTAAACCATGCAAAAGAGGCGCAGCGACAAAGGGATTACAAATTAATAGATCCCACCCTGAGGCTGGTTCAGTCATTAAGAATTAATCTCCTTTAATCGAGATGTGTTACTTTAATTCACACGAATCAGTTCAGATCTGCTCTTCATCTTGTTGTTGACTGTTTACTGGAACTGTGCTGTAAAAAAATAGTCATATTTTTTTCACATTGTAACGATTAAAATGCACCCAACGTACTTTGCATTGTGAACCTGATTGAAGCCATTTGCCTCGTAAGTAACCCAGGAGTGACTCCTGATCACTTGTGTTTGTACACTGTTGTATACCCATCAGGTACAGTGCAGGAAGCAGATTATATGTGACAGCCTCATTACATGCAGCAAAGACCCAAGAATACTAACATGGCCAAGGCTAGTGTTCTGTCATTTCTATCTAGATAGTGTTAGGGGGTCTACTTTCTCCCCCACCAGTTTAAAATAAAAAAAGCAGCTCACCGGTGAACCACATGCCTCATTTCAGAAACTAGAAGAGGTACCCAGAACATTCACACACATTCAAGGATGTTACCACAGAGCCCTGGCCAAGCTTCTGTGTGTGATATGCCTGATGTAAGACTTTTTCTCTTATGCTTTACATTACTTTACATTTTATGAAAAACATAAAAAATAAACTATAATATCATTAGATTTCAAAATCGTCCAGCCCTACCCCTGAGGTTAGGGTGGGGTTCAATTTCAGCCACATGCTAAATAGGCAGATTTACAGGAACACTGGAATTTACCTTTCAGTGATGTTTCATGCAAATATTTTGACATTACAGTTTGTGTTAAAAGTTTTTATGTGGGTGTTCCAAACAGGTGAAAAGTCTACAAAAAAGCTGCAAACATTCAGGCTCACAGTATGTCCTCTGCAGACCCCGCTTTAGGGGTTGAGGGCAAAGAGGGAAAAAAAGAGAACAGCTAAGACTAATAGCACTGATTTGGGGCATGAAGGGAACAGAGGATGCAAAATAAGAAGTGACAGTAGGGAGACAGAGGGATGAAATGGTAATTAATCCTATTAAAGAAAAATGAAGGACAAAGGGTACCACAGTCAGGAAGAAATAAAAGCAAAAAAAAAAAAAAGATAGCGAGAAGAAATAAAACAAAAAGAACTGAAAAAGTGAAATTAAATTAGTGTAGCAGTTAGGGGAAAGGAAGATATGATGAAAGAAAGAAACGGATGAAGAGCAGAGGGATGCGTCACAGCATTAACTCACACTGGCACTTTAGCCCGAGGATCGGGTTCCAGTTAAATCAGTGGGATTTACAGAGTCAAATAAAAATTCAAAAGGAAACATTTTAAACATTTCATAATTTCCATATCAATACTAAACCCATTTTCACAGGGAACATCTTTAATAGAATTATTACTGTGGCTGACAAGTATCATTACAGATTAATTATGACTTTTTGATGAAAAGATGGAGGAAGGTCAGCAGGAAGCAGAGTAAAAAGGGAAGAAAAGTTGAGACTTTGCTGCTCTTCAAACTTAAAAGTCGTGTGAGGTTCTCAAATGTAGTTTGGAGGCCAGATTTACAGTAAAAACTCAGAATAAAGCAAGAAAAGCCCATTACACTGCACGCAAACTATAATGCTAAACCAATCCCCTCTGCACGCACCCCCAGCTCACAGACCTGCATCATTTTATAAGAATAGAGCAGTCAATAGTTATTTTATTGCTATAGGCCGTATAGACAGTAAATGGATGAAAACATGAAGGAATATCAGTCTATGGTTCACTTCTGATTGCTTGTAATTCAATGAAGGGTGCGGCACATAGTGGAGATCATTTTACTACTCAACACTCTGTTTTCCTTCTTGAGGTAACACACAAGCCTTCTGAAAAGCAGCAACTCGCCATCATTCACCCACTGATTGATTCATTCGCTTGTTTAGTCGATTTTCTTCATTACAATCTGCTGTTCCCGGTTCACGCGCGTTCTCGCTTCTCCCTGCAACTTTTATGATTGGATTGTCGTGTTATCTTTAGCGCTTTATTGCTTTTTCGCAAAATCCAATCCGTGCACATACATTTGCTGCACATCCTTGTGACGAGGTCTGTGGAATCCCCCGAGGCTCCCACAATAAGAAAACAAAAATATTGTTGCAGCAAGTTATCAAGCTGTAGACTTTCATTAATAAGATGTGTTTTTGCCTCATGAAATTGAGATTGTGGCTTAGAATAACACTATGGTGCAATAAACATCTTGTTAAACTGGGAAATTGCCCGTCTTTAGGTCGTATAAGGAAGTGGGCCGTGAACGCGCATTGGCCGATCGTCTCCAAGCTCCCAGTTTTGCCTCGGTGGCCATAATTCCTTCATTGATCACATGACAAACACAGTCACTGGGATCATTGGATGGCCTAAAACCATTTCGAGAGTGCAGACATTCATTTAGTTACATTCAAACTCTAAATGTCGTGATCCCTGGGTCTTGGATCCGGGGTTTTGAGTTTTGTGGGTTTGTGATTTGCTTTCAGTTTTCAGGAGTCATTTATATTCATAGTTTTCTGAGTGTTTGTATTTCCTGGTGCTTATGAGTTTCATTATCTTCTGATGCCTGGTATTGGTTCCTTATTTGTTTTGTTATTTGTGCCTGTAGTCCTTTGTTTGCTTATAGATTACTTTTTGGTTTATTGGCTCCCTGTGTATTCCTGCCTCCTTTGTGTTCCCGTGTCTGGTTTTGTCTCCGTCTCTGTGACCCCGTGTCTGAGTTTTCTCTCTGAGACCTGTCTCCGTGGTTGTCTGGTTTCCCCGTTTAGTTAGTCTTTCCATTCAGTTACGTCTCTTTCTGTTTTAGTTGATAGGTTGTTAATTCCTTTTTGTATTTACATTCAGCCCTAGTCTCGTCTCTGTGTTTTGTCCTTTGTGTCTCCTGTGTTAAGTCAGTCTCTTCTCTCTACTGTTTATCTTCTGTTTCTGTGATAAGCTCGTATGTCTTAGTGTTGTTCTCAGTGTTAGTCATATTTCCTGTTTTATTTTGGTAGTCTTTGTGCCATGTGTTTGGTATTCAGCTTCATGTATATATATTGTCTGAGCCTTTCTCTGCTCTTTTTCAGTCCTCCTCTCACGCTGAGTGCTCCGTATGTTCCGAGTTTCGTCCTTGTTTCCTAGTTTATGTATCTCTGGCTCCAGTCCAGCCCAGTCAATATATTTTTACTGAGTGGACCAGCAATAAAGCTCAGTTCAGTCCTTGTCTTTTGAGTCCTACATTGGGGTCATAATCCTGCCTGCTGTTCCTGACACTAAAAACAGGAATTCTAAAAGTTTGCAGATCTGATAGAAGTCTCTGCTTTTCTGTGTGTGTGTGTGTGTGTGTGTGTGTGAAAACACAGAAACTGTTTCAGCTGTGAAAGTCGAGTATAGGGAACAATCTACAGAAAGAGGGCTCAGGCTTCTATAGAAACCATAGAAACCATCGTATTTCCATGCAAATGTTATTTAAAACCAGGTTCAACATGATCGGTATTTAACCAGCCAATGTGATTACAACAAGTTTTATTTACTTAACTCTGCAGTTAACACAGTCATCGTCTGCATAGAGTTTTCCTGCTGTAACACCTGGAGGACCAAACTCCATCAAAACATTGAAATTTTTTGAAACACATATAATATGTTTTTGGGCATTTGAGGGGCAGTGGTAAGGATAGATAATTAAACTGCCAAAACAAGCCCCAACACATTCATCCAGTAAAATTGTATCTGTTGTCTATATGTGCAGCAACTATGAGCTAGCAAGCTAACATTAACAAACAAGAATGTCATCTGGAATGAGAAACAAATTTAAACACACTCTTATTACAAGTGGATTCGAATCCACCTTGGCCCTTTCTCTGTGGAGTTTGCATGTTCTCCCCGTCTGTACGTGGGTTTTCTCCGGGTACTCCGGTTTCCTCCCACAGTCCAGAGACATGCAGTTAGTGGGGTTAGGTTAATTAACCCTGTTATTAAGACAAATAATTCTGCTTAAGTCTTTAGTATAGATCAATTAAATGTAACATGATTACTATCTAACTGATCTGTGCTTACAGATTGCAGAAGTGACCGTACATGTTAGTATTTCATTCAGTTTATTAATCTGCACTTATATGTGTTCACATCACTTTTTCCCCTTTACTGCATGTTTAATTCTGCATGTTGTTATTTTGGGGATCTAAAGGTCTGAGACCACATCAAGCCAGTCGGTAACACAATCAGTTTGGAGCATGTTTTTTTTACAACAGGTGAAGCTCCACAGGTACAGCAGGTTGCCTTAGGCTTTTTTCATTCCTGGGTCATAAAATAATGCCAAATACGTTTCATTACTTTTCATAGCATCTGGTGTATCTCGCACAAGGTGCCCTCTGGCTTCCTTGCTCGACGCACAGGGTTTAGACATTAGTGAGGGGTTACAGTCACAGCTTTTTCAGTGTTAAAGGTTACCACTGTGACCCAAACCATGATCTTTTTCTAACACCAACCAAGCAGTTTTTAATCCCTAAACCAATCCCCAGCAGGTGAAGGTTAAATTAAAATGGGAGTAAATACTATATATATATATATATATATAAGCAAGTGGAAAAGAAACAAAACAAAGTGGGAAACACAAAGGCGTGAATGGGACAAAAAACAGTCTCCTGGCCTAAAAATCTGTGACTTATGGCACTGCGCCTCTTCAGCCTCACAATGCAGGCTCAGCAGCCAATAATTTGTGTCAAGGCACCAACACTAATCAACACCCTGTGAGTAATAGCAAGATGCAGACAGTATCTGACAAAACCGCACTATTTGTGTTTTTCCTTGTATGTTCCACAGCCTGTCTTTCTCCAGCGAAGCAAGAAAACAAACTCGCTGCACCATCACCAATGAGGTCTCACTGCCCAAAATGCATCTGAGCAAAAATGAGATTGCCACGGAGTTATGACCGAGGATGACGTGACTTTAAAGGGAGTGTGACACAAAGATTCATTCTACATATAAGAGTTCTTTTTGTATTTACAAATAGTTTCATTTATTAAGGATGGACCGATTTCACCATTTTCATGTATGTTAATTAAAAAATGGGTGATATCTGTACATCCCAAAGACTTCTATGCTCATCTTAAAGAGATCATAAAACACAGCAGTAAGCTGTAACAAAAACACGCAACACATATAATCCAATTTAACATCTCTTTAAAATGTTGAAGCAGGGATGTCTCCTTTTGTTAAATGCCTTTTGCCTTCCCTTTGCGTGTCTCCCTTACATCCTCCATTTGCATCTCTCGGGGGGAGGGTCCTATGTGCAACTACAGGAATTAGAGCTGTTAATGTGTGGTGGGGAATGCAGCCAGTGCTGTAAGGTGCTATGAGTGGTTGAAAATTTAAAAAATAAATAAATTAAAAAATAAAAATAATATAAATCCAAGGTTGAAATTTCTGGCAATAAAAGCAGCACTTATGAAAGGAGATGAGTGTTTTGCCCACTTTGCATACATGCTGAAGAACTGCTTAAAATACCAAAGAAGACCAAGAAGTATCGACCATCATGGTAAAGAAACTCCTGTCAGATCATGCTGGGTTATCCTGATGAATAAACCTGAAGGCCGTGCCACTCAAGCGCTGCTGTAATCAAAGCAAAAGGATCACAAACGCAAAAATATTTTGGAAATCAGCAGCACAACAGCAGTTTGTGTTCAGGTAAATATAAAACATTTTTTTGTTTCTTAGATTTTAAGGTTTTACTGTTCCCTAATTTATTGAATAAAAACTTTGTTTTTCTCCAACAGTTCAAAAGAGGAATGTTTAGTTCACTGTTTTATACATTGGTTGCAGGTGACACTGATAAAGCTTTGAGTGAACAATAAGACTAAAAATTGCTATACACATGCCAGTTTCCAAGTATATAAATAACAATATAAAATATGGGGTCAACTATTGGGAATTCTTGAACAATTTTTTATATATGTGATTTATTTATTTAACTTTTACCATTACATTGACCTCTCAATGTAATGGTAATTCCTTGTTAGGATTTTCCAACTTCTTCTTCTTTTCTTCTTCTTCTTCTTCTTCTTCTCTGTTTAGGGGTCACCACAGCACATCTCACCCTGCCTCTAGCATCCTCCTCTGTCACACCAACCCTCTGCATGTCCTCCTTCACTACATCCATGAATCCTCTCTGTGGTCTTCCCCTTTACCTCCTGCTAGGCACTATCCCACCTCTAAACCATCTCAACTCGGCTCTCTAACTTTGGCACCAAACGGGTCAACCTGAGCTGTCTCTCTGATCTGATCAATTCTAATTGTGTCCATTCTGGTCACTCCTAACGAAATCTTAGCATCTTCAACTCTGCCACTTCCAGCTCTGCCTTCTGTTTTTTGTCAGTGCCAACTTCTTCAAACCATACATCAGAGGCGATCTCACTGTGGCTTGTAAACCTTCCCTTTTACTCTTGCCGCTGTCCTTCTTTTATAGATCAGACGAACCTCATCTCCACCCACTCCATCCTGCCTCCACTCTTTTCTTGACCGCTCTTGTGCACCGTCCATTGCTTTGACCCCACATATTTCAACTCGTCCACCTTCACTACCTCTACTCCTTGCATCTTCACTGTTACATCTGCCTCCTTCTCATTCATACACAAGTCTTGCTTGTGTCTTGCTACTACTGACCTTCCTTCCTCTTGTCTCAAGCGCATACCTCCACCTGTCCAGGCTCTCTTTCACCTGCTCCCTACTGTCATTACAGTGTTGTCTGCGAACACCATAGTCCACGGAGACTCCATGCCTGACTTCATCTGTCAGCGTGTCCATCACGACTGCAAACAAGAAGGGCTCAGAGTCATAATCCCACCCCCACCTGTCACTGTCTTTCTGTCCTCATACATGTCCTGTGACACCCAGACATTCTTCTCTGCAACTCCTGACTTCCTCATGCAGCACCACAGGTCCTCTCTTGGCACCTTACCCTTTTTCTAGATCCACAAAGACACAGTGCATCTCCTTCTGACCTTTTCTATACTTCTCCATTAAAACTCTCAAAGTAAACATTGCATCTGTGGTGCCCTTTCTTGGCATGAAGCCATACTGCTGCTCACTGATTGTCATCTCTCTTCTTAACCTAGCTTCAACAACTCTTTCCCATAGCTATTACTAAAGCTCTGCACATCACCCTTGTTCTTGAAAACTGGTACCGGTACATTTCTTTGCCATTCCTGAGGTATCCTTTCATCTTCCAAGATTGTACTAAACTGTCTGGTCAAAAAGTCCACTGCCCTCTCTCCTCTCCATACCTCCACAAGTATGTGATCTGGTCTGACCGCCTTTCCTGTCTTTATCCTCTTTATACTGTCGCTGCGCTCACTTCCTCCTTACTAATCCTCTGCACTTCCTATTCCACAAACTGTCCTCCAGCCATCCTTTTTTCTCTCTCTCGCTTGCTCGCTCACATTTTCTTCATTGATCACCACATCAAAGTACTCTGTCCATCATCTCAACCCACTCTTCACTTGTTAGTACATTTCAGTTTCTATCCTTAATCACCCTAACCTCCTGCACCACCAGGCCTCCTTGTCTTGTTCTTGGCAGTTTCCCTCACCACTTCAGCTGTACTTTCTCAGTCTCAGTCATCTGGTAACTCTTCCCTACCACCCAGAGCCTGTCTCAACTCCCCCCTGAACTCTGCACAACATTCGTACTTCTTGAACTTCCACTATTTAATTCTTGCCTCTGCCTTCTGCTGTTCCTCTTCTTGATTTTACATCTGACAGACTACCTGCACAGGATTGATGCTGCCTAGCTGCATTCTCCCCTGCCACCACTGTGCAGTCTCCTATCTCTCTTAGACTGCACCTTGTGCACAAGATGTAGCCCACTTGTGTGCATGTGTGTCTGTATTGTGCTCTGATCTTATACATCACCCTATTCTCCTCCTTCTTAAAGTACATGTTCACCAGTCATTTCCATGCATTTTGCAAAATCCACGACTATCTGTCCTTCTGCAGTTCTCTCCTTCACACCATACTTACCCAACACTTCCTCATTACCTCTGTTCCCTTCAGTTTCAATTCATCCACCTTACTCCACAATTAGTCTTTCTCTTCTAATTGACATCCAGCTTGTGGGCATCATAGAAATAACCTCACTACTGGACTCAGAAATATTGTGTATGTAGAGCAGTGTCCATAAGTCTGTTATATGACAGCTGACATTTGTCTACCTCTGTAATTTTAATGCACGTCCAGTATAAACATAAAACTCTATTTGCATTTCCTCTTGTTTCACTTTCACCTACCCGCCGCTATTTCACAGCCATCAGATGAGCCTGCAGCCTGTAATTTGCTCTATCTCCATTTACATACAGTAGACTTCACATTGCTGTAAATTAGACTGAATTCATCTGCAGTGATATTTTACATGCAAACCATCAATTCATTTCTAGCCTATTTACACTCAGATTAGGTGTTTTTGCTCCGTCTGAAAACAATCTCATCACCCAGGATGTGCACTGATCGTGATGAGTTTGGAGGCAGAGGAAGGGTAATGATGACAAATGGGAAAAAGAGTTGAGAAGAGGGTTTTCCAGTTCATGTCTGCTGTGCACACCTCAACTGAACTCCATTTACAGTTCATCAAAGTGTGTCACCATCTCATTTCTTCTTAATAAGCAGCCATGTTCTAATTCTCATGTTTTTTTCAAGTGTTCAAAATTATTCTGCAGGAGAGGGAGCAAGAAGGAGGCGCCTTATGCACATGTGTATTATTTCTATTTTCTATTCTGTGCTTAACTCTTATTTGGATTATATCGTTGGCCCTCACTGTTTAATTTCAATCCTAATTAGCTGCCTTTCAGTTGCAGAGAATGTGCTGTCTGTTGCCCAGTCTAGCTGCTGCAGTCTGTTGACATGCCAGCAATAGAGTGTGAGTGTGAATGTGTGTGTGTGGGTTTATGTGCGTGCATGTGTGCGTGCATGCGTGAGTGTGTGTGTGTCTGGGTTGTTTCTGAGAGACTAAATCAATAGCCAGTTATCAGATAGGGACATTTAAGGGTCTTTCTCTCCAAGGAGGGAAGCGTTAAGGCCTCTTGGAAAAAACGCTCATGGCAAGGTTTGTGTCACACACACACACACACACACACACACACACACACACTGAAGGGCAAATTATGGTTCAGCAGTTGTAGCGGGTTGGCAGGCTGTTGGCAGTCCATGGGCATCTACAGACTGCCTGTCTACCTGCAGAAAGCATCTGTTGTCAGATGGGGGCAGTGTCAAAAATATGTGCTACAACCAGTTTGTGGGCTACTCTTGCTTGTGCTGTTGTTGTGCCATCAGCCAGCTGCAGAGGAGAGTTAAGTGATACCATACAAAGAGCTGAAGTGAAACTAAGTGTCAGAACCAATTGAAAGGTGTCCACTGAAGCTGCTGTCTGTACCTTTCGTGCTGCTTTTTTTTTTTTTTTTTAGCTTTGATGTTTTTTTCATGTTCTTCCCATTCCTACTGAACTCCGCTCTTGCTCCTTTCTCTATTCTCTCCCACTTGTCAACCACTCAGCATTTGACCGACGCACAGCCCCATCCACATCAACTTGCAGTTGGGCTTTTGAAGGACTGCATGGGATCATGCGTTGGTTACACAAATACACAAATGGACGCAATCACAGTACCATAAATTAAGCATCGGGCAGAGGCAAGCTGGTATGGTTTATGGATTCTGAAATGTAGCTAAGATCCCTGAGAGGTACCAGTGGGTTGTGTTGTTCATAGCTATATGTGTCTTTTGCATTAATGAGTGCGTGTCTCTGTGTGTGTGCGTGTGTGTGTAGGTGTGTGTAGGCATTTGTCTGACTATTCAGCTGAATGAGCACACCTGTATGCAGTGCTATTCCTGTCCATGTGTCTGACTGTGAGTATATTTGACATTGCAAAGCTCTGTGTGTGTGTGTGTGTGTGTGTGTGTGTGTGTGTGTGTGTGTGTGTGTGTGTGTGTGTGTGTGTGTGT
>JAVDPK010002631.1:330454-381866 GCA_034780415.1 Cichlasoma orientale | reverse complement strand
GTGTGTGTGTGTGTGTGTGTGTGTGTGTGTGTGTGTGTGTGTGTGTGTGTGTGTGTGTGCGTGTGTGTGTGTGTGTGGGTGTGTGTGTGTGTGTGTGTGCGCGCGCGGGTATGTCTTGATCTACTTGCAGGTTCGTCAGACTGTGTCAGTACATGTGAGCGAACAGGGTACAACAGGCGACACCAGAAGGTTAAGCGGAGCGTCCTGGCGGACGCTCGCCTTCAGCTGACACACACTGATCTTAATACAGAGGAGACGGTGGAGCAGGGGAGGTTAGTGAGATGAAAGACGGGATGAACATGGGGGAGAAATGGAGGGGAACAGATGGGAGCAGGGACATCAGTTGGATGTGAGAGGAAGCGGGACAGACTGAGTTTGAGATGGATTAACACGGAGGTGAGTATCAAGATGACTGTAACAGCCTCAGACACTCATGAACATCAGAAGACATACCTTTAAATTAATGCCAGTATTTGTACCAACCTTTTCAAGCAGTAGTCACTGCTAGCAAGCCGGGTATAGTGATTCTCAAATCATGGAAGTTGTATAGTGACACTTGATAAGCAACTTATTTGAATGTTCAGGAATGTTTTTCAGACATGTATAAATAAAATGTTGATGAAAGAATCTTGAAAATAAACCCTTCAGTTACAAAATGTGAAGATTTTTCACTGTAAAGTTGGTTTTATAGTTAAACAGCCAAATGTTTTTGCAACATAGGGGGTGGACGGGTGTTGGGTTATCAGTACCTTTCCAAACCAGGTGAGCTAACATTCACATATAGTTCAATCACTATAAGAGGGAATTATACAGATCTTTCAACCTACGTTTTCTTTTTTTGTAAACATTTTTTTAACCTTTATATTAACTTGAAATTCGGAATCCCCTCTGAGTGTCCAGTTGTGCTTCTGCACTATGAAGCTTCTACCAGGAAAGCGATAATAAGTTCATTTATGAAAATGTCTCAAGTGACTTGTTTTAGTTAAACAACTGTCAGTGCAGCTCTATTTTATCCATAACACTGTATGGAGATTAGTTGGCTGTTTGTTGTAATGTTAATTACCATAATAAAATAACAAACTACAGTTTCCCATTAAGCGGAAGAACTGTCACAGTTAAAGGAAAAATGAGGATATTATTAAGCATTATTAAGCAATACCAGCAGCTATCTTGCTGGAGGATTTTATAGCCCTTGAAGAACAGCTACATTTTGCACAGGTAAGGCATCCTGGTTGAGCGATTGATCATTTATCAGAAATGGCCATACAAATTGTTTGGGCGGAAAAGGTTCTGAGGCTGTTTGAGGGAACTCTAAATGAATCGGAGCAGAAATAAGCAAAAAATACTCAAAACAGTGCCAAAAAAATGAGAAGGTTGGTCAATGTCAGCAGCAGCACACATGAAGGCAGGTATGTGGACAAATAACAGTAACGCGTGCTGCATTATTCATGAATCTTATTGATGGTTACCGGATTAAATACACCAGTGACTGCGACAAATGAACAGTTACTGCGAGCACAATACCAGTGCTCTGTCTAAACTGTGATGCATTATGTTATTATTATGGATCAAATAACAGGCCAGAACAAACACATTAACTATGGTCACTAAATAAGGCTAATGGAAAGAATGAACACTAATGGATTAGAATTAATTTAGCATTCATTTTCCACAATATTAATTCCATATTACAACATATCATGGTGTGCACCAAGGGCTGCGTTTGCCTCGACAGTAAATAAGAAAACAGAAGGACATTTTCACAGATATGATAACCAGAAAGAAGATCCCGCTGATATAACAACAGATTCATGTCAGACTCTTTCTACTCTCTGCCCTTCTAGTTCTAATAAAAGACAGGGTTTTTTTTTCTAATTATCTCTAGTTCCTTGCTATTTTGATCTGCATTATGCTGCTGTTGTTTTAACAGAAACTGAATAATGAAACAAAACAGCTGTGAGAGAAAGGGGAGGAAGTGTTTGGATGCATTAAAAGCCAGTTTAAAAGAGTGCAGATCAGAAAATAGGGACACGTCTTACCAAAATCCATTTAAAAAAATATACTTAAAAGTGGGCCAAATCAGAAATATATTTAACCTGCAATTGGGAGTAAAAACAGGAAGTACAAAGAAAGAGGGGAAAAGAATGTGACGCTGAGAAAAGTAAAGGGCATTCAAACGTAAGAAGGAATGTAAAACTAAAGATTACAACAAATCACGGGTAAGGCAAAGATCGTGACAGATATCGCAAATTCATGTCATGTCAATTCTACATTCTTTTCCTTTTTCTTTTTTCTTTCCCATCCATCCCTGCAGTTTCTATAGACCTTGTCAGATTTGATGGTGGTGCTGGGCACTGTTAAACCGCAGTTGAAGATCTTTCACAGGGGTTTACTTGTGACTGTGAAGGCCATGTGCGTGTGATTCAAAGGAATGTTAGAACCATTATTTAGCATAAAACTAGGCACATCAGTGAATAGATCACAAAAATGGCTCCCTTGGGCTGAATTTCTAAAAGGGTGCCTTTTGCTGCAGAAGACAGGGGTGATGAAGAGGAAGATGAAATATTGTAGATGCCAAGCCCCTCCGTTGGATGTATCATTGGCAAACGGATAAAGTGGCTGACATCAAGAAATCCTAAGCTTAAACATACACCCAATTCAAAGTCATGATCCAAATGTCACCACAGGTTTTCCAATAGACAGCCACAGGCTATCTACACGGGAGTCAGAGAGTGGTGACGAATTTCAATGAACGGTCTGTGTTAGGCAAGTCATTTCTTAATAATTACCCAGAAAGTTTGCTGAAAAGAACTAAGTCATTTGGAATTAATTATAGGGAAAATTGGAATTTCCTTGAAAGAACTCCTGCAGTCAAACCTAAGTAAATGTCTGAAACGTATCTAAAACGCTATTCTTTATGAATATTGAATTTTATGTCTGGTTGTAGCGACATTTTTCACAGGCGCGGCTGGCTTTCTTTGTATTAAATAATAAAAAGATTTTTTTAAAACCCCACTTCATACCAAATTAAACCATTATTCCATTAAAATGTGCCATAACACTTCTGTGAAATTACATGTAAAATAAAATGTCAGAATATTTTATTTAATTGTAGCCTCTGCTGAGTAACTATCCACGACTGAACTGCACCTGCAATGATTCTACTTTTCTGAAGAGGTGGACATGGAGGAAAACATTTGATGTATATCCCCATTTGAGCAAATTATGTCTGATATGTTGATGTCATTCAGACACCATTGACAGTTTTAGAAGGTTTACTTAACGGCAACCTGTTCTCAACAAGGAACAAGTGTGAGAGACACGTTTTTACAGCACTGGCTCAAACCGGAGCTCTTTTGAAAAGGACAGGAAGAATTAGCTGAGGCCAAAAAGGGTTTGTGTTTTGCAGGAAATAGCAGACTGGATTAACAGTGACTGAGGCTCGGAAGGGTCTTTTGAGGGCAAACGGGTTTCCGGAAAGGTGAGTGGCACAGCAGTGGAGAGTGGGCAGGGACAGAACACGGCCACAACGGCAACAAGACTCTGACAAGAGACGAGGTTGAAGACAGAGACAATAAATACACAGAGGGATAATCAGAGAACAGGCAACAGGTGGGGAGCACAATCACAAAACGAGACAAGGAAGTAAATTAAACACAGAGCACAAGAGACAAAGCCCGACAAAGTAAAACAGGAAACAACAGAACATGGAGCAAGGACTTGACAACACTGGGAGGCAGGCACACGAACGAATATAAACTTAAGGCTAAAGGTACAGAATGAGACCATGTCAAACAATAAAACAACTCAGTGAACACAAAGGCAAATTCAAAAATCCATTAAACACAAAAACACTAGATTGCAGACCTGGGACTATTACATTTTATGTCCAAATATAATATATATATAGTTTTATCTTTTCTCCAACGTCTGCACTAATCTGTTATCATTCACGCCATTATCTTACACAGAGGTTAGGGCTGCAGGCCTATAAGAGCTTACGGCTCCTTTCCCGATTTTATAAGTGGAATTATTATTACATACTTCCGCTCCTTTGGAAGACACGTCGGATGGTCACGTCCCATTGTATTCTGATCCAGTACATCCCATCTACTAACGCCAGTTCTGTTGATGCCAATGTGACGTCAATAGAGGATGACATTGTTCGACCTGTCCTAAACCATGGGGGTCATCCATCATTTAAAATAACTAAATTGTATTTGTCTATGAATTCCTCCACAGCTGTACCACTTCTTTCCTCCTTCTTGCTCCCCCACAGCTCATTATGTGCAATTAAAGCCCAAATTACTGAGACACTGACTTTATCCATAATTTCTTGGAAAAGTTTTTCTCTAATCTAAAGCAGGGACTATATGCATTGACAGTTGTTTTTCCCTGATCCATCTCCACTTCTATTGTTGTAGACTCAATGCTTTATTCATTTCTATTCTTTGGTATTGAATTCCATTTCCAATCAAAGTTGCACAGCCTCCGCCTGAAGTTGCCTGTTCGTTCCTCTCACATTTGTATTCTGGGATTAAGAAGACTAGTCTTGGTTTTAGCCATGTTTCTTCGGTGCAGATTATATTAGATCTTTCTTTCAGCTCACCTAAAAGCTGTTTGAAATCGTGTTCATTTGCTCTGAGACTCCTTGCATTCCATTACATAATAAACAGCATTATGCAAATAATGCTGATTGTCGTTGACATAATCTCCATTTCTGCAAAAAGTGTTATTCCATGCTAAATGCTGACTTTCATTTGTTCTTTGCTCCACACTGTCCTAGGAATGAGTAAATTGTCATATTTCTTTAGGATTCATTTTCATGAAGCCTAGCAGTCGTTCTGCAGCAGAGGTCATTTCTCGTGCCACATCCTATTTTCTATTGGCTACCATCTTTACTTTCCACATTGCTTCAACCATAAATGTCAATATGGATTTTCTGTTGACCATCACCGTGTAACTACTGTATCCCAGCAGTACTTTTCTTAGTAGTACACCATCTTTTAAAGGTTAGGAATACCGGGATAGACCTTCTGCCATTCTCACTTTTACCCATATGCTTAACTGCTATCACATTCACCTCTTTCAGACTAGTTAACAGCTCTTGTTTAGATGACTAAAGTAACACATTATATATTACTCCTTTAACCCATAACTGAGAGCGTGGTTTGGACACTTTAACACAACTGCCCAACAAATGATTAATCTTTAGAGCTTTGCTTGCTGTTCAACTGACATTATTCCATTTCTCAGGACAGACATGCAGCACATCACCAAGCTCCTTTTTGAGTTCCTTTGCGAGCTTCAAAGGATTGACAGACGTGAACCCAGCACCTTCTTTCACTTTAATAAACACTTTAAAGCCCTCTTTCTTGTTTTGATCCTGTCTTGTCTTTTGCTTTTACTATTGCTAACTGTACTCTACTCTTCTCCATCCCACTCACCATCTGCAGGCATGGGGCTGCAGAATTTTGAGATTTTACCATTCCAGCAGAGATCAATGGCAAATAGCAAAACTGATTTCTTGCTTGCTTTTTCTCAACTTTCAACCCACCAGGTCTTCCACAAGAAGTCAATGTCAAGAAGTAGCACGCAAGTCCCATCTTACCGGGCCTATACGGGCCTTCAGTTGAAACCTGCCTATTTCCTGTCTATCCAAACAAGTCTAATGTCCACTATTCACAACAAGACCAACTATTTGTATTTTAATTAAGCCGATGAAATGGCACCAGCTCCAACTTCGCACCTTCCACATCCGGCCAACTCTCCTCCTTCCGTGACCATCACACTACTCCACCTAGAACTCAGAGAGACCTTTATAGAGTGAGAGAGGAACAGAAAATAAACACCATAGCCTGACCAGACCATGACAGCAGGTCATTGTGTTTTCCCATTACATAATGGGGAATAAAAAGGGCGGAAACAAAAACTGAGGAAATGACACGTTGTATGCCCAAAAGGCTAACATGAGCTATATTTAAACCTGTGTGCCGAAATGCCACGATGTGAGTAATAGTGAGGCAGTATGGTATGTATGGTTTGTATTTTAAGAAATTGTGACACACTGCTGCAGCCAAGCAAAATAATAATTAAAAAAAAAAATTCTGTCTTGTTCGTAACACACACTTACACTTAGCTTAGCGTACACACTAATGCTCCAGATTTGGCATATTTCAATATGTGTACTTATAAGAAGGAAACATGACAAGCAAAATCTTATATGTAAATGTAGTGGGACGGAGGAAGGCTGAGCACAGTCAGTGGTATAACACAAAAAAATGAACATAATCTGAACAATTTTGAACTCTTACAAGACAAGGGTTAACTGACACAGTGGGTATGCACAGTGTATGTGTTGTGTTGTAGGTCTGTTGGGAACTGTGTTATCTACCTCATGGAGGCAACACTGGGTGGTTTGGGAGGCAACTTTATATGCCTCCCTTTTAGTAAAAAAATTTACTTATTTTATACTTTTGGCCAAGAGTAAGTAGTCTTTGTCCTTGGAGACTTTTCTCTCATTAAACCAGAAATAAAACACAGCTATCAATCTTATCCAAAGATATGTTCTCAAGCATCGCACCTGTAATGGGCTCATTACTGCCCTACTACCTCAGGGCATAAAAACACCCACTGGTCCTTAACAGCTGGTGACAATTGCAGTTTTACTAGTATTTTTCCCACAATGGCCACAAAAGAAAAGAATGAGCCTCTTCCTTATCCAAAAACAACGTTGGAAAGGAGACTCAAAGGTGAAATTTAATATAATGTCCAGTATTAATATGACTAAAATGAATCAGTGTTGTTGTGCCTCATTTTTGTTGCGTTAAATGAAGATGCACGTAGGACAGGTGTAATACCATCAGGATCACAGCTTCAATATTATGAGGTTTTTTTCTGTTTCTAAGAGTTTTGCACTCGAATCCTGACCCATTCACAAGGAAACTTATTCTGATTCAAATAGTCTTCTGTTCTAGAGCCCAAAGTTGCTCATTTTGCTTCCATAATTTTGTTGCCATTAGTGACTGGATTTGAAGACCCTTTCAGGTGGTGATTTAATATCTGTGGGATCTACCAACACTGAACCCAGTATGGCAGCTTATGTTGAGAAGAGTGTTCAGATTTTGAATTACTGGCACCGTAGCCTCTTTCAGTTGCTGTTTGTTTTGGGGGGTTACTCCCTTAAGTCTCCCCTTAGCAGGTAAAATGCATGCACTATGTCTGAAGTCTGGAGATTGACAAGGTCAGACTAAAACCTTCCACTTCCTGCCCCTGATGGACTCCTTTGTAGTGTTGGCAGTGTGTTTTGGGTCATTATCTTCTTCATGGTGAAGGATCTCCCAATCAGATTGACTGCATCTTCCTTTAAATTGACTTCTGTAGACTTCTGAGTTCATTGTACTGCTGCCATTATGTGTGAGCCTCCATTGTGTTTCACAGATGAGCTTGTATGTTTGGGATCATGAGCAGATCCTTTCTTTCTCCAAACATTAGCCTTTTCATCACATTGGTAAAGGTAAATCTTTGTCCCAGAATTTCTGAGGCTTGTCTCCGTACTTATTTCTTTAAAGCACTGACAATGTTTCTGTAATCAGCTGCTGTTGTTTTTCTTGATCTACCTGTTAGAACACCAGTGACGACTTTCAGGACATTCCAAACGATTGTACTGGCTATGGCCAATGTTTGTGCAATGGCTCTGATTGATTTTCTCTCTTCTCTCAGCTTCAGAATTGATTGTTCTCACCTATAGACAGCTCTCTGGTTTCTACATGCACAGTCTGCACAGGCAAAACTCAAATCTCAAACTGAGCATAGACATTCAGCGCTATTTATTGTTTGAATAATCAATGTAACAGGACACACCTGGGCAGCAAAACACACCTGTCAGTCACATGTTCCAGTACTTTTGCTCACAGGAAAAATGGGTGGCTTCAGACAAAAGGTGCCACCTTCTGAACTGTGTATTGGATCCAGATGGAAATACCTGGAAATAAAAGCTATTTTGCTGATCTTTTGTCTCATATTATATTTTGTCAAACCCAAATGTTTTTAGTCTACAGCAAAAATATGTTCCAATATGTTTAAAGGGGAGTGTGTATACAACTATTCACTGCTCACTTAAACTTGTTATGAGATGAAAATTAATTTAATTAATAAGAAATTAATTAATAACCTCTCTCTCTCTCTCTCTATGTATACACACACAGACACACACACACACACACACACACACACACACACACATGTTTCCACTCATACAGTATCTACATTTTGTGCATACATAGCCTACAATTGTATTTTGTAACTTGACTGAAGTTGATAAATGAAATAACTAATTGAAGTCACTGCCATCACAAGCAATCTTCACTTTGAACTATTTAACATCTGCTCACTCTTGGGCAAAGGACCTGTCCTCCAGGATCTCATCAGCGACTGCAAGTATGACTTTTTGTGTCTAACAGAAACATGGCAACAACTGAACGGCTTTTCCCAGCTAAATGAGGCAACTCCCCCTGGATTTGTTTACGCCTGTCAGCCCCGTGGCACGGGGCGTGAGGTCTTGCGATTATTGTGATAATTGGAAAGTCTTGCCTGTTTCTGTGCCAACACATATGAATCATATGAAGTCATATGAATTTCTAGCCATAAAACTGAGTGGACCATCACCAACCATAGTTGCAGCTGTTTACCATCCACCTATGCCCAGCTCTGACTTCATCAGTGAATTCTCTGCATTACTCACACACATTACCTCCCTTTCGCCCAAACATAACTCTGCTTGGTGACTTCAATGTATGTATTGACAATGCTCATAACTGCCTCACTACTGATTTTATATCCTTCCTAGACAGTTCTGGGTTGCAGCAGTTTATACATTGCTGTTTATAAATTCTCCCCACCCATTCAAAGGGTCATACTCTGTACCTTATTTGCTGCTCTGCTGTGGACCTCCACATCTCTAATCACATTTTTTTTATATTTCATGTCATTTCATTTTGCAATATTAAGTACATTAACCTAACTGCACTGGACACTGGTACTGTAAATCTCCCTAGCATCAACTACACATCCACTCCAGATCAACTGCACTCCCACTACAACAATGGCCTCCACAATCTCCTGGACACCCTGAGTCCTTTAAAAACAAGCGGCTGAAGGCTCTTGACCCCGTCAACCAAGCAGATGGGACAGTGAACTGGGTGGAGGAGGACCTGAGATTATGGGCATGCCAATCTCATTGTACATCCTGTATAATAACAATAAAGGCATTCTATTCTATTCTAGAATGAGTATTATCTACACATGATATGGTGTAGGTTAAACAGTTCTGTAACTGTCTCAAAAAAGTCAATAAACAGATAACAAATTTAGACAAAGGGCTCCTTTAACAGGAGCAAAATATATTTGTAGCTGTATATTATCAAATCACAGACCTTCATGTCAGTAGAATGAATATGAAGCTTGATATCTTAAACCATAAACTGGTTCTGCTGCGACTCCCCATTACATCACAAAATGTAACTTATGTAGGCAGTCCTTTTCTGTCTACCTAACTTTTTTTGTTTAAGGTCTAATTTCTTACCAAAAAAATCGTATTATATTTTATCTAAACTGATACAATTGTTGACATGCAAGTCTCAGTTATCTTCTATTCTGCTCAGCCGTTTAAGTAAATGCAAAAAAATAATTGGATTGACTTTGATAATGACACAGATTACAAGAGTGCCCAGCAATAACAGTAGCTTTTTTCTCCTACTGTTGTCGAGGAGAGAAACAACAAAGTGTACTAGCATCCTACCAGTATCTCGAGGGCCCAGACCAGTAGGTGATTTCTCAGCATCTGTGGCTGCACACAGCAAGTGTTATTAAATGAAGTACAAGAGTTCTACCTGCGTTTGATGCTGTGCAAACAAGCTAGCTATGTTGTCTTCCCCCTATGTTTCTGCAACCGTCTAAATTATCTGCTGAATGGTGAATGGTGGTGGTGGGGTGGGGATTCACTGGCTTTTTCAGGATTAGTGCAGCTCTAATTCACAGCTCATGTGACACAACATGTGTGGATGAATGAAGCAAAAAGGCACAGCCTGGACTCAGTATGAAACCCGCTGCAGTCTTTTGAACAATTCATCTCTCGAAAGAAAAGAAAAGCAGTGTACAAGATGAGTGACTTCATGTGGAGGAGATTTATTTCTGACTATTCATGTACCGTGATCCTCTGTTGATGAATGAAACAGGCACAACCAGTATATTTACCCCGAATCAGCATGCTGTGTGACAGGTCATCTAGAGTGTTTATAGAGGTCACTGATCTGGAGCTCTGCGTGTCTCCACATGTTTCATTTAACTTTAGAAATGTTGGCATCATTCATCATACCAGCCTTTCAATTCATAAAGTATTCAATAATGAATACTTGAAAGGATTCTTCTCCATTAACTCTCAGATTTTTTTCTCAGGCTACAGTACATGAATTTCATGCATAACCAAATAGTTTTGTGGATCATTTGCCCACAGCAGCAGGAGGGTGTATTCTTGCTGTGAGATGAATACTGGAGCTGTTGTCGCATTTATCAATGCCCTGCAAAGTCTGCCAAAGGAACCATAAATGCTGACCTATACTAAGGAATTCTAAAGGTAAAATGATGGTATACACAGAAAAATACTATATATATAAAATTATCTCCCCCTCACCCCTCCCTTGGGGTGGGCGGTGTGTGTTCCCCAAGCGCAGGTGCTCTACCAGAGACCTGAGATTATGAGGGTTCTGCACAGTATGTAAGCTGTTCCTAGGACTGCTCCCTTCTGGACAAAGACCCCTGTTGTTGCCCAGCTCCAAATGCTCCTATTACCACTGGGGCCACTTTGGACTTTACCTTCCACATCTGCTCCAGTTGTTTCTTCAGCCACTGGTACTTATCTATTTTCACCTGCAGTCTTCTGCTTCACCACTATGTCTGGTTGGTTGCCAGCAGCTGCTTGTCTGTCTGGAACTTGAAGTCCCACAGGACCTTAGCCCTGTTGTTTTCAACCACCACCATTTTTACCCAGTCTCTTTCATATTGTTCAATCATGAGCACTGACCTTAACTGAGGCAAGTGAGGCCTGCAGTTCTTTATGTTGTTCTGGGGTCTTTTGTGACTTTCTGGATGAGCCAAAGGACGCACTTCTAGTATACATAATCTTTGTCCGGATTGTTCTGAGCATACTTCAGTCTGGCTTAAAGGTGCCTCTTCTGCAGATGTGAAGCTTTTTTTGGTCTGCAAACTTGCAGTCCATTCCTGTGCAGGATTCTAATGATTGTCTTCTTTGAGACTACAATTCCCGACTAAGTCATTCACTAGTGTCTTGGCAGTTTTTATGGGGTCTTTAGACACATCTCTCACTAGTTTTCTTTCAAGAATCTTTGAAATCCATCACTTCCTCTGCCAGACTTGTTCTGCATTGTGTGGCTCTCTCAATTTCTTGATGATACTTCTCACTCCAGTTCTTGACACTTGTAAACATTGAGATAACTTTGTATATCCATCTGCTGCTTCGTGAGCATCAGAAATTATTTTCCTCAATTCTATACTGATTTTGGTTTTGTCATGATGCTTTCTCAAGTGACAGTTCAAACCCTTGGTAAAGTTTTTATATTTCATAAATTGGAACAGAACCCTTATAACTTTATTTTACAAGCTTTACAAGCATTACATTGCACAGCAGTGGATTGTGCTATGGCTCAATAAAATGTTCAGTTTTTCAGGGGGTTAATAATATTGACTCTGTTATTGTGTGCAAATAAAAGTAATTTATGCTTTCTAAAGAAAACTATGTTTAGAAATGCTATGTTGAAAATCCTTTGCTCTGTTAAAAACACATTTGGGAAAATTTTGACAAAAAACTTTGAATTTCATAGGGGCGTTAATAATTTTGTCCTCATCTGTAGTTTTATTATGGTATTGTCATGACTTCAACCTGACGGACCCACGAGACAGAAAACTGCAATTAGTGACGCTCAGAGTGCTTTTATTTACAGTGAGACTGAGGGAAGGGGGAAGCTACTGGGGATGGTGAGACCCGGACTGAATGTGCGCTGGGAACAGGAGCGGTGTCTGCGGAGAGAGTAGACCGTTACTATGGAGCCAGGTAGAGGCAAAAAGGGGTAGGCATCGGGGATATTAATGCCTTACTTAGAGTGTGAACGAGCTGAGCTTGGAAGGCGAGTCCAGAAGGCAGGTGGAGAATCCGAGGCGAGCTGCTGGGCATTGATGGAGGGTGGGCAGGCAGGATAAGGCAGCAGAGTGGCAAGAGGTTGGGCCAGCGAGAGAGAGAGATGGTGGTAAATTGGTGAGCCGAGCCCCTCCAACGGACTCCATGGAGGACCAACGAACTGGCGGAGGATGGCTGCCACGACTGGTCCTTAAATATCCAGCCACCAATGAGCCGACTACTCACAGGTGTGACTCTGGCTGGGAGACCAGTCCCGCCCATCTCGTCACCTGAAAGTGCAGCACATGAATAAAACCCCACACCAGCCCAACACCCTGACAGGTAGAACTGCGTTCAGGCTAAATTTTAATGTTACATACTGTAAGCATGGTGGCTTTATGAGGTCATTTTCAACTGCCTCCTCTTCTTCATCGTGAATGTGTTCAAGCTTCCACTTTCTCCTTCCTACTTCTTTTCATATCCCTCTGCTCCTCTTTGCCCTCTACTGAATAAAAGTTTTGTGCTCCACGATTCTTAAATATTGTCACTGATAATACACTGTGACTGGAGGGGATTAAATTGAATCAGATGAATCATTAGTGCTCCTCTGAGGTGTGAAGCTGTGACACCCAGAGCCAATGTCCCAAGGCAGCCTTTATGAATTTCACTAACAAGGCATGGCATGTGCAGGCATGTGGCAGAAAACAGGCATACATGAGGGTGCACGCACATATTTCAGTGATGGTTCTAATCAACTTAGAATCTGAAGGACAGATGCACAGTTGGATCCATACATAGATTTGTCTTGTGTAAATAGCAGTTGCTTGAAATAAGGCAATTGGTATGTGACTGAAGTCTTTCAGTTTTAATTCAATGAGCTTAACAGAAAGTGCTGCATTAACTGTTTTGGGATTGTACCTTTTTTAATAGTCCATCCACTTCCATAGGCTCAAAAGAATTAGAAAATTAACTGATAAGCACTGTTTTTCTCATTATTTCATTAAAAATTAAGGAGATAAAAGATGTGAATTCTTGAATTTGGATTTGCATTTGTAGCTGCTTATGGGAACTTTTATTATGTACAAAGACAGAGAAATGGCAGAAGTTTTAGGAGTGGCCACATCAACAGTCTAGCACATTCTTAATAAGAATGAATGCACTGGCCAGCTCAGCAACACCAAAAGACCTGAAGACCACAGAAGAAGTGGATGATCACACAATTCTTTCCTTGATTAAGAAAAAAAAAACCTTCACAAAATCTAAACAAGTCAACAACACTCTGGAGAAGATAGGCATATTACTGTAAAGTCTATAATTGAGAGACACCATTATGCATGTAAATATAAAGGATACCTCTATACAGATCATTGTAGGCAATCTCAATGCAAAGAGAGATTCTGCAGCCAGTGGCAATCCCTTATCTCCACAGTCTGGAACTGAACTCTATCCTCCAAGATGACAACCCCCACAGAGCAGCATTTATCAGAGACTACCTCCAGAATTTGGGAGTGGAGAGGATGGAATGGCCTTCCTGCAGTCCTGCAGTCAACCCCACTGAACACTTGTGGGATCAACTTGGGCGTGCTGTTTGTGTCAGAGTGACAAACACAACCACACTGGCTGAGTTGCAACAAATTCTGGTTGAAGAATGGGATGCCATCCCGTGGCAGTTTGTGACCAAGCTGGTGACCAGAATGAGTGGAGGTAATGTTACTGTATGGGCATGTATAGCTGTCTTTGGTTTGTACAGATGACATGACTGCTGATAGTCTGGACAATGTGCACGTAATGAGAAACGGAGGAGGCATCTGATGAGAGCAATCCATATGCAGTAATGTGCACAGCATAGTACTAGGTGGTGTCATATTGTGTGGGCCTTAATTTTTTGTTAATTGCGTTGTTTGAATGTTTGAATCCACACTGTAACCCTGATGCATCTTCATATTTATGTCTGTACACAACTGTGCTATATATACTCAGCTTTTTTTTTTTGGCTATTATTTCTTCATTTATTGTTCAGATATATTTCCATTCTTATCTTGAAATACTCTGAATATATTGTATACAAAATGCATAAGTAGATGAATATAGCGCTGTGTGTAATAAAGGAGGTGCATTTGTATCAATTTAGAGGCAGAAAAACCGTTCTCTTAAATTACTAAAAACATTTTTTTTTTTTTTAAAAAAAGTATCAAATGCTCAATTTGGAAGATTATTATCAACCGAAAATATCAACAGCTTTACTCCAAAAATATCTATATCAGCGCTTTATCCAAAGCCCTTTATCCATTTAGCCCTCTAACAGTCAGAGCGGGCCAGGCTTCCTTTTGAAGGTTATCAGATCAGTGCTTAACAAGCTTGGGGTCAAACTGAAAATGCTTCAATTATTGTGAAAGCCAGATGGGAAGAGGTTTGGGACTTTCTGATATAAGACCAAAGTAGGGACTTTTTTTTTCTTTTTCCCATCCATTAAAAATGAATATGCTAAATGAAAACCTAAGTGCACTTGGCTTTGCAGCAGAAGCGAGCGGAATAAAGACAGGCCCTTTGTTGAAAGAAGAAATAACCTTAAAGGGAAGTAGTGATTTTAGCATTGCCATATGTTCTCAGCTAATCCATTCAATAAATCCCATTTAAGAAAATATCACTGATGTGTTTTTAGTCACTTTTTAGCTGCAGACATGTGTTACAATCAATGCCGCAGACTGACTAGTGAACACAAAGGCCCATTCATGGTCAAGCAGACAGACCCAACACACACTCTTATGTAAGCGAAGGAAGCAAAGGCCTTCCTTGGTGAGGAATGGAAAAAGGCTTTATTTATATCCACAATGGAATGCCACAAAGATAAAGCATGAGCTTCACAAGTGCATTCTTCAAGTTTAAATTTTTAATTAGGCCAAACGGTGCTTGTTCACTTAAAACCGCCAAAATTACTTATACTTTAGCCCACAGGGAAATCTGGGTATTGAGTAACAGGTGCTTTTGGAATTCTTTTTAAGAATCTGGGCTCTAACTCTCTTCAGTTGTTCAAAAATTGATATTTAATCATTTTTGTTTAATTCTTTTGTTTGTTTTTAATTAAAAACAAACTGACATTGTGCATTATTCCATTTTTAAGCCTTTTAATCAGTATATTTTTAAACTCTTGAGTGATTGCTTTTTTACAAAGGTGTTATAATGAGTTCAATCACGTAACTGCACTTAATAGAACAATAAACAAGCTCTCCATTTCAAGATAAATATCACAAAGTGAGACCACCAAGTCCACAGCTCCCAAGCTCAGTGGGAGAGAGTTCCAGAGTCCGGAGGCCACTGTAGAAAAAAAGCTCTGTCTCCTTTAGCTTTCAGCCTTGGATTCTTCATAGCCAGCAGGCCACAGTCACATTACCTCAGGGACCTGCTGAGGACGTATTAATCTTGTATTTACTGGCCCAACAACTGTCGCCAAACAAGAATTAATGTCAAAACACTACAGTTTCCATTAACATTTAAGGGGCCAATGCAATGTGATATGACATCACCAGGTTGTTGCACTGACTGGAGCAACCATCTTAAAAATTGAACTGTTTTTTTTTTAAAGCCATCCAAGTTTTACACATGTAAGTTGCAAATTGATTCCAAGTGAGCACTGTACAAAAGGCCATCCAGTCAGCCGTAGTCCACCACATATTCCTGGCTTCAGAACAGCTGTATTTGCATACAACCAATCAGCGGCAGGTCGCGTCATTCTCCGCGCCAATCAGAAGACCCACAGTTCATCTCCTCATCAGATGTTTTGAGGAAAGGAGTTCAGTGGGAGCTACTCGTGGGGATGATCGTCACGTTTATTCACCGTGTGGACTTTTCTGTCTTTTCTTCCTCCTGATGGGTTAGCGGTGTGATTCCAGGAGACTAAACACACGTCGCACCCCCTCTTACTGCACACTAGCCTCAATCACCATATGGATGTGTATTCCTGGCATAATACTCCTGTTCAATAAATGAGTGAATGACAACTACGTGCTTGGAAGTGGATTCATTCAGGTTGAGCCATCAGTTCTTATCGGACAAAGATTGTGAGATTGTGGACATACGAGTCAGCACCTTCTTATCCTTTATTCACTGTCATGGAGGTCAAGTCTTTCTGTCTTAAAGTGACATCGTCCATTACAAGCACTATGGTGGCCTTTCACCTGGGCTTCACAAGCAAGAAAACAGACATTAAAAAAATACACGTAAATGCACGTTTTCCATATTGCTGACTCTGGACATCTGGACTCTGTACCATATTGTTATTTACCAGTCGTGTTAAATTTTTAAACCTTCTCTCCAACCAGCTTACACGTGTTGATGTTTACTGCCAATGCAAAACGTCCACATTACGTAAATTCCATTAATTTAGAGAAAATGTGTGCTTTACCTCACCGATTTAAGCATGATACACACTGTTATGGCTTTGTGGAAGTAACAATAGGCACTGGGTTCATTAAGTAAAAGAAAACCGTCTCCTCACTGTCACGCTGCAACTAAACTGGCAAGCTGTAACCAAACAAAACAATGTGTTGTCAGTTTTAGGCTTGAGTGTAATTAATCACCACTTAATCGCCACTTAATAACCACAGTTAAATGGTCCCGAGTGTATGGGTTTGAAGATTTTCCACACCGAGCTGCAAGTACATTTTAGCACTACTGCAGAATTCAGGGATATAATATTAATGATTTTTCTTCAGAATAAGTTAAGTCCCCGCAGAAACCTCTGCAGCTGCAGCAGTAAGTAAATAAATCAGAAGTTTCTTGAAAAGCCACTGAGGTTGGCTTCAAAAGTGAATCAATCCTCAAAAACTCCTGTTTTAAAATGCAGCGTTTTACAGCATTAGAAACACTTTTGACCTCTGTGGGTCGTTTTCCCCTTCATAACAAATGTACAGTGGGTGTGGGCATTTTTTTTTATTACTCACCCAATTATCTGACAAAAAATATGGCCCACAGTGTGATCTGGCAAAGCAAAAATGGATGTAAGAGACATGATCTGAAGAGTGACATCTTTATGTTTGGTTTTCTTGTGGCTCAAGCACAGACTAACCCTCAGTGCTTGGCTGGTGACTTAGTGGAGATTAAGCCCTAGGTTACTTGTTGAACATTCCGCCTGAAGAGAAATCAACAAATAAATAGAAACAGTAAGTCTGTGGGACGCTATAACCAGGTCAGGGAAAAATAGTGGATTGTTTTTTCTTGAGTTTAATAAAACAGTAGAGTGTAAATAACCGCCGTATAACAACGAGTCAGGGGAAGCGATAAAGTGATGTTATTGAACAGTTTCCAACAACCGACCTCAGCTCTATCAAATTAGACATTGCAAAAATGAAGCACAACAGGGTTCCATCCATTTTTATCACGTTATTACCAGGTGGCTTCTACACTGAATGTGCAGAGCTCTGCAACCTTCCAAAAAAATTGGCAGAAGGTTGTGTTTTAATAATGGATAAAGCCTGCTCCTGCTACAGACACCTCCGGGGCACAAGGGTTAGAATTTATTTTGCAGACACTCTTAAAAGCAATTTGTAATTGTGTTTTGCTTTGTGCACGTGTCCATCAACCTGCTGTCATAGCAAGTGTTGAACTTGGCATAACTAGATGATTAATGTTTATATACAGTATAGCAAGAGAGCTTTCAAGAGGCACAGGGTGGTTATGTTATCAAACTTCTAAATTCTACTGTAATAGCAATTTATCAAATTAGAATGTAGAAGTAGCCAGATTTAGTGATAAACCTGCAGAGAATTATCAGAGCTTTATGGAGGATTTCAGCCCATTGTTTAGTTGTCTGCTACAGAGGTTTGCTGTTCTCATCATTTCACATAAGGGAGGCTGCTGTTTCTAGTACAAACTTACTGTACACAACCTATCACCTAAATATACATATGTCAGAGGGTCCCTATTTGGCAAAAACATACAGCATAGCAAGTTTAATATTAGCACAAGAGACTGAAAAACGCACGTCTATGCATATTTCACACTCGGTCCCCCCCACTTTAAGGAGAGTGCTCATTACCCGTAAGAGGTATCATCATCCCATCACTCCCTAATCTGTACACTACAAAACATATATCTAGATAACAGTGAAAGTAGTGTGTTTCTATCATAGGCATATGATATGATGCATATAATAAAAAAATGGATGTAGCCACCGTAATGACGGCCATTGGTTTCTTGACTCCACATTTTGAAGCCTCATTGTTAATGTTCTGGCTCTCACCATGCTGTTGTTAGCATGCTGCTAAACTGTGTGGACGTAACAAATAGACACACTTCATAGTCAGACTAATAAAATAAATAAAACAAAATTGTAGCACAAACTTCATGTTCCATTAAAATGCTCCAAATAGAATCAAAAGCATAAACAGTGGTTTAAACAAAGCTTTGAATGAATACCTTCACCCTTGTTTTTTTTTTTTTTTTCTGTTTCTTTGTGCAAATCGTAGTCTTAAAGGGGAGGAAAGTCCCCAGAGGAGAGGGGTTGAAGCACGGATATTATAATATTGCCTCTGGTGCTGCATCTCTGGGAAGCAGCCTGCTTGATTATGCCAGCAATGCACCTGCTCTTAACCTCATTTCCTTGAACATCTGTCAGAGGTTATTAAGTTAACTACACAATCATGTGCGATTATGGCCCCCTTTACACCTGGCAGCACAGTCCCACTGCAGATAAAAGATACGCTTCTTGTTTGAAGGATATTGTCACTGTGTCCAGGCTTTTGAAGCCAGTTATGAATAACTCAGAAAGACTGAGATGAGAGCAAATCTTGGTGCTGCCACTGGGATTAAAGTGGCTGTCTTGATAGCCCAAATATTCTAACGGGGTTTCTTAGTCACAGTGAACATTGTTCTAGATGGAGTTTTCTTGTAGTAGTACCAGAATACCTGCTATCACCTGCCTTTCCTTTTAATGTCGGAGTCTTGGCGCCTTGTAGGGATGGGCTTACTATCAAACATCCAGATGTACGGTATGCACTTTTATAAATATGGGTACAGCTAAAGTCAGATTCATTTTGCCAAAACTCAAAATACGAAACAAGACAGAGGAAAAAAGAAAAAAATATCTGGGAATCTCCAACTTAAAGATGACAATCAAAAACTAAATACAATAATTAAGGACACAATGCTGCACTAGAATGTATGACATTTCATTTAGGCCCCTGACAGTACATTGACTGTGCCACCATTGCCTGACTCTGCCATCTATATTTAGTAGCTCCTCCCACTCCAGTAAATGCCAATTAAATGACAATATAAATAATTCATAACACTGCTTAATTTATTATTCAAAACACAATTGTAACTGATGTCAGACTGCGTAATATCAACACATCCAACCAGATCTTCCCTCCTTCGGTCGGCATATTCCTCCAGCAACTTGACCATGAAAAGTGTCCAAAATCACTACCCCACGAGCTTCTAGTGTCCCTTTGTTTTTCTGTCAGATCTGCCCCTTGCTCTTCAGGTCCACTTTCAAAACACCAAGATGATGACAGCGCAAATGCTCAATGCAGGGCTTTAACACTAGTTTTCTCTACCCAGTGGGTGACATCATGATGGCTACGTCCAAGACTGAGATCCGACTCAACCTGAGAATTTCTTAAAATGTGACCTTAGAAAAAAAGGATGAAGAGATTTAAAGTATCTTGCTTTACTGAATGTAGTTATTTTAACTTTGCAGCTCTGCCACACTACCATAAATATTTAATAGCATAACCAGGATGCATACAATGTCTTCATTACCAAATGCACGCTTTCATTTGCTGCTGTTGGCCCCGGGATACATTTGGAGGGGGAAAAAAAATCATTTGCTTATAAATTAATTAGGAATCTGGTGTTCTTCTTCAATTCTTTTCACTACAGCAATTTAAAAAACCACTTGGGCCCACTTGGGTTCATACTACATGAAAATGCAGCATTGCTGGCATCACGCATCTGTTAAAGTGATGGCTGGCTTTTTGTCATTTGTACTTAGGAGCATTAAGAGAAACGACACCAAGCAGTTTGATTCAGACGTGAGAGCACAGAGAGCAGCAGCTGTGATTTTGAAATGTTTTAATGGCGAGGAACAAAAGAGCTCTGTTCACTCGGAAGGCTACACCACTGATGGATTTTAAAACTTGTTTTGCTGTTATATATCTTAAATATTCTGTGTGAGTGAGAGGGACACTTGCCTTCATTTCTCACATTAATCTGCTACTAAATAATTCTGCTGCATGTGTTATAATATCCCACACTGAGTGAGTACTGAATGACAAGCCACTGAATAAAGGCTTTCATCTTAGCTCTCTAAACTCGCAGCCTGTAGCATCAGCACTAAAAGCAGCCTTGACGAGATGTATCAGATTTGTGCTTTAACCCTCTGAGGTCCTAATCCTAAACCTGTGTTTTGGAGAAAGGCAAAATTGACTTTTTTTGGAAAAAAATATAGCAAATAGTGTTGGGTGTGTGTCAGTTGGAATAATTATTTTCTTTGTTTCATTGATTGCCAAGAACGACTGAATAACAACATAAAATGCATATTCTGATTGACTGAGGGTTGACTTTGTTTAGATTTTCTCGGTATGCCACCAAACCAAGGCCTATTGGATTCCTAGTGTGAAATATGATTCTGATTGGGCTACTTTTGGTTGGTCAGTCATTTCGTGTACTGTAGGATTGATTTTTTTGGATGCTAGAGGAGGTTATAAATTATATACATTTGGATGTAGCCACCAAGACTGCAACTAATGTTTTCTGGACTCCATATTTTGCCCAGAGTCTCCTGAGCAAAATGTAGACTTAATAATAGCATTTGGCCACCACCATGTTTTTGTAGCCAGAAGTAACCATATTTAGACAAGAGAGTGAAGTCCAAATTCAAAAGCTAAAACTAACTAGATTCAATGTACAGACACATATAATTCCTAATTAATCCTAAGTAATACACTAAGAAAATGTCACGGTCCCTGGGTCTTGGACACGGTGTTTTGAGTCTCTGTGGTTTCATGATGTATTCCTTTGGATTTGAGATTTGATTTATGTTCAAGTTCTAAATTTAGTGAATATTATATCAATATTATATCATTTCCTAGTATTCTGTTTTATTGTCTTTGCTTCTAGTTCTTTGTTTCTTCGTCAGATGATGCTAGTTCCCTTTCATGTCCAGTATCTCCAAGTATTGTCTCTGTTCAGTCCATCGTATCCCCATGTCTGTCTTGTTCCCGTGGTTGCCTTGTTTCCCCTTTTAGTTGTGTCAAGTTAGTCTTGTCTTCCCATCCGGCAATAACTCTCTTCCTGTTTTATGCACCTTTTAGTTCCCTGCATGCGTTAGTTCATAGATGATTAATCCCCTTTGGTATTCCAATTCTGTCCTCCTATTTCATCTCTTTACTGTTTATCTTCTGTCTGTATATTGCTCTTAAAGCTTTGTATACCTTTGTCAGACACCCCATACTCCTGAAATACCTCCCACAGGATACCCCGAGGGACATGGTTCAATGCCTTCTCCAGATCCACAAAAACAAAAGGAGACTGTTTGGAAAAACTCCCACGCAAACTCAAATATCCCCGAGAGGATAGAGAGCGGGTCCAGCATTCCATGGGCAAAACCACACTGTTCCTCCTGAATCAGAGATTCAACTAATGGGTGGACTCTCCTATCCAGTACCCTGGTATCAACCTTACCAGGGAGGCTGAGGAGAATGATCATCCTTTAAGTGGAGCCCATGCTCTGGTCCCCCTTCTTAAAGATGAGAATCACCACTCCACTCTGTCAATCCAGAGGCAACAATCTCCACGCGATGTTGCAGAAGCTAACCAAGACAGTCCTACAATATCCAGGGCCATTAAGAACTCAGGGTGAATCTCATCCACCCCATCAGTCCTGCCACCAAGGAGTTGTTTAACTACCTCAATGTCTCTAGTCTCTCTCTCCCGCCACCTCTCACCGAAGGCAGCTTCAGATTGGTACAGAGTCCAGCCCCTCTCCAGGAGACTGGCTCTGGATCCTAAGCCATGTGTTGAGGTGAGCCCAAATATATCTAACCAGTATCGCTCAACCTCACACACCAACTCACCAAAGAGGTGATGTTTCACATCCCAGTAGCAAGCCTCCTTATCAGCCGACCACAGCCTCCGCCCCTGATTGCCACACTGCACCCAACCCCTATGACCCAGGTCACCTTTTCATGCTCCACCCAGCTGGGCCCTGTGGGCTAAGCCCAAGCCACCAGATGATCTCCCTCGAGCTCCCTCCCCAGTACTTGAGAGGGCCCGGGATGGGGCCCCGGTAACCCTGTACTGTGCAGGGTAAACTGTCCCTTGATTTTTTTTTTCTTTAGGGTCATGTGAATCACTCTTTGTCTGACCCAGGACCAATTTGCCTTAGGAGACCCTACCAGTGACAAAAGCCCCCAACAATGTAGCCCCTGGGATCACTGGGATACACAAACCCCTCAACCGTGATAAGATGGTGATTCACAGAGGGGATTGTGGACATTCAGTATTAATGTTTGGCCTCGTACCTTGCACACAGAGATTTCTCCAAATTTCCCAGAATCTTTGGATGACATTAAGGATGGCATCCCTCCCACTTTAGATGGAGCAGCTTTCATTTCCAGAAATCTGGCCAAATTGACTAAACACCCCAAAATGTGATTATCCAGAATTGAGAGCAGAGTTGCCGTCTCTCTGCACTTTCCCTCCTCCTGTTATCCCCTCAAACCCCATCCCCATAGAGACTGTGTCTGCTCCCAGACCATCAAATCACAAGCCAGAAATGAGCAAAATAAATAAATAAATAGAAAAATTCACAAAGTGTAAAATCCTAACTTCACTGAAGAGTAAATATTGATTATTTTGGCTTACAAAAACTTGATTACAGCAGGATGAGTTACTTTAAATGAATCAACACCCATAAGTCATCCTCACTGTCAGAATCCTGGAAACACAGGCAAAGGTCGAGGAATGGCAGCAACCCAATCTTTTCCTCTAGTTTATCACTCACCCAAAGACCTAGACAGAGTTTTAATTCATTTAAAAGCCTGACTTAACCTTGTCCACCCTAATTGGAAAAGTCAAAAAACAATTTTAGTTGTTATCTATCGTCATCCTGACCCTCATTTAGAGTTTCTATCTGATTTCTCAGACGGCTTCTCTGATTTATGGCATAGAAAGTGAACATTTAACAAGATTTCCTGAAAATCCTCTTTTGTCTGACCATTTTTTTAAAATATAATTTTACAATAATGGATTACACAGCACGGGACAACAAATTTCATTACAGTAGATATCTTTCTGAAAATGCTGTAGCTAAGTGTAAATAAGGGATTCCTCAGTTGTTATTGTCTTCACTGTCATATGCCAACACAATGCAGAGCAGTTACCTAAAACCTACTCCCACAGAGGTCAGTTATGTTGTTAATAGTGTTACATCCGCACTGCAACCCCGGAAACTGTGGCTCCTCTAAAAAAGAAGAATACAAGAAGATACGTGACTCCTTGGTATAACTCACAAACATGCTCCTTAAAGCAGATAGCGTGTAAGCTGGGGAGGAAAAATGCCCTCCGTAAAGCTAGGACAGCTTACTATTCGTTATTAAAGTTGCTAATATCAGCATCTTTATTAACTCCTATCAATATTTCTAAGTTAGTGTCAATAATTTCTTCCTCCTAAGCTCATTTACCTGAGATCAGTTTGCCTTTTAGACCCCATCCCTACAAGACTGCTCAAAGAAATGTCACCATAGTTATTGTTTCAGTTTTAAATATGGGCTTTTAAAGTGGAGGTAATAAAACCATTACTTGAAAAGACCTGACTTGATCCAGCTGTCTTAGCTAATTAGAGACTGAAGACTTCCTTTGATTTCAAAAATTCTTGAAAGAGTAGTTGTAAAACATTTGCAAAGGGATTGTTTATTTGAAGAGTTTCAGTCAGGGCTAAGAGTGCATCACAGTACAGAAACACACTGGCATAACGTCAACTTGATTAATGTTGAATTAGTAACTTTTATTTTATTATTTGCCTAACTTTGCATAACTGAATTTGCTGAGACAGCAAATAATGCAGTTTCTTCTTGTTTTCCTAACTTTGTTCAGTTCAAGTGAATCAATAAGTTATGGGCTATACATAATGAATGAACAAATATATTCAAGTTGAGCCAACTGTTTACCTACAACCAGACTTCTGGCTCGTCCCTTTAACAGAACATATGGATCTGCTTTTGACAAGAGAGAGAGGAACAAGCAAGCACATTGCCTTAGTGATGCCAATAAACAGTCAGTTTTTTTTTAATATAAGCAGCAGTTTTAGGAAAGTTTTGGTCCTCTACTTTTATAGATTACCTGGCAGACTGAAAGAATTTAAAAAGTTATTATTACTAAAGTAAGAAAATTTAACACAGGATCGTGGGCACTAAAAGACAGAGATTAGGATCAATGCTAAATTTTTTTTTTCCATCTATCTTTCCGCTTCACCTTTTCAGGGTCGCATGGGGGCTGGAGCCTATCCCAGCTATCATAAGACCCATGCAAACACAGGGAGAACATGCAAACTCCACACAGAAAGACTTGGACCAAGGTGGATTCAAGCCCAGACCTTCTTGCTGTGAGGCAACAATGCTAACCACCGCGCTGCCACAAATAGCTTTTGTTTGCTTTCTAAATACGATCAGTGTTATCATTTTTATTAAGATTATTTTTCCAGCTCCTTTTGGCTTTTGTACTTTGCCTGGCAACAGCACTGCAACCCCTCCCCTGTCTGAGCTGCTCCAATCAAACTTCACAACAACGATTTAAGACAAATGGTGGAAAATGAGAGGCAGCTGTTAAAGAAGGTAAGCGATGTATACTTTCTAATAAAATATTTTTGTGTAATTTGTCTATATTGCTTGAGTCACTTCAGGCCACAGTATAGCAGTGACGTTGTTGTGCTCTTTAAACAAATGTGTAAACTTCGCTCATCAGAGCTTACTGTAATCAAACTACAAACCAATGAAAATCAGCTGATCATTGACAACCAAGATCACGCCCAAGTTGTGACATACTGATGCTTGTTTCTAATCCATAGGTGTCACACTGTAACACACCTGGTAGACCCTTAGTTTTATTTTTCAATGTGTAGGGCAGTTGGATAGAGTTCAAGGAGTCACAGGAGTTCCATTAGTGAAAGAAGTTCCAAAAAAGTAGCCAAGGAACTAAAAGCTAAATAAACAGCAGCAGAAAAAAAAGTGTTGTCCAAAATTAAAGTAAAAAAAAAAAAAGAAACTGTCTGAGATAGGATTTAAACTCCCTCACATTTAAAATCAGTGATAAACTGGGATCCTTTTGTGTCAGCTCTAAAAAAAAAATATGACAAGGGTTTCATGACCATGCCTCAGTATGTGACAACTTGGGAATGGGTATGCATTTCCGACTGATGTTTTAGTATTTCTTAAGAAGTATGTTTCTTTTTTTTCTTTTTTTTTGTACCACTAGTCCAAGTTGGATATACAAGGGAACGTTCATTGATTTCCCCTCTGTCAGTCTAATGTGGACTTTGGCAAGATGTCTTTATGTGTTTGAAATTGCTTTAATTTGTCAGTTCAGCCTTCAGCCTGAAACATCAGATACCTGCCAAGACTCTTCTGATTCTCCAGGTTCCTATTTCAGCATAGAACAGAAGTATTTTTCACCTTGTTAAAGAGAACAAACTTGGCTTATTGGCTGTGATCAAAGATAGGATTTGGCACATTTGGCTAATCAAGCAACAGATAGTTGTCATTCTACCATTTTTGAGGTATGAGTGTGTAATTTTATGTACCTAATGCTTTAACAATCTTAGCCCTCAACTACTACCCTCTAGCTATAGTGATATTTCTGAGCTAGCTCCTCTGGGTACAGGGATGAGTCACCTTGTGAGAGTCATCCAAGAGGTTCCCAGAGATAATTGAGCTTCTCTCAAAATTCCTTCATAAAGTAGTTGATAAATCCACCAGCACACCTGCTTAACTATTTAAGTATTATGTCTGTATGTCACTCACTGGCACAGCTGATTGCCAAGAGGAGTCTAGAGGCACTCTGTCAAGTATTTGACAGTCACCCATTAAGCGAGTACATCTGACTCCACCTGATTTCCTTTGGTTTTCCTTTGCAATCCTGAAGGAGACAGGTTAACAAAGCAGTAAGTTATTATTCTCACCCCCAAAATCTCCTATGTATTCCGTGACTGATTTCTTCCTCCAAACATATACCTGAGGAAACCATGAGTCCTGAAGGGAAGCCCTTGTAATAAAGCAATGAATTGATAATTCAGCCCTCAGCACTGTTTCTGTAGTGCCATATGTGCTCTAACCGCCTGTGGGATCTGACACGGGGGCTCTGAAGCCTAAAATAGGGTAGGCCTCGTTTGATAACAGAAGCCACAAACTGGAGTCGGATAACAAAGAAAAATAGAAGCCGTGCTCGGATTTCCACCAGCAGACCAAATCTTTGTTTTTGCACTTAATGGCATTGTACAAGTGCCACTGTCTACAGGCTTTGCCAAGAGTTATTTTAAATCAATGCATTTTCTAAATATATATATATATTTTTTTCCTTCATAACTGTCTGTTTGCTCACATTGCTTTTGTTAAAGAGTCCAAGTCCCGTACTAACATGGTCATTAAAACTGGTGAATATTTATATATTTATGCTTTGGATTTAATTAAAACGGAATTGAATGTTTTCTTGGTACACTTGGGGCCCCTACCTTAGAACTGTTCCTGAACATGTCCAACCCTTCATGAATACATTGTACTCATTTTATGATGGCTGCTTTCAGCAGGATAACACACCACGTCACAAAGTTCAAACTGTTTTGTTTTTTTTGTTTTTTTTTTTAATGACAATGAGTTCATTGCATTCAAATTGGCTTCCACACTCACCAGTATCAATTCAGCAAAGCACCTTTGGTGCATTGATGTGGTGCAATGGGAGATTCACATCATGGATGTGCAGCTAACAAATCTGAAGCAACTGTGTGATGCTATCATGTCAACATGGACCAAAATCTCCAAGGAATGTTTACAGTTGAAGCTGTTGAAGCTATGGCATGAAGAATTAAGGCAGCTCTGGATCCAAAATGGGGTCCAACTACCTACTACCAAGTGGCCGGTATTAAAAAAATGCCTGTATAAGTGTAAAGCACTTTGTAACTATGATTATTATTTACAGTGTAACATTGTATCCTGTGCTCTTCACGGTTTCCTGAACATGGTGACAGTGTAGTGTGATTCTGTCCGATTCTGTTTCATTTCACTAACCCTCTGTGGGGTTAAGTACTGTAGATGTCAGCAGATCATCCACATCACCAAGAACTGCTGGAGTCCTGACACTGAACTAGAAACTGGAATGTATTGGGCCTGAAATGGAGTTTTAGCTTGGAGGACTCATCCCCCTAACAGGCAATTATTCCTGACACTGGCTTTGTGCCTCTTCAGTTCTCAGCAAGACTTTCACAGGAGGCAAACTGGAGGCCATACGCTGAGATGGGTTCAATGTCAACCGGAACTTTTTTTTTTTTTTGATATGGTGGCACAGTAAAATTGCCACAAATGTAAAAATAAATAAATAAAAATAATAATACTATATTTGGTGAAGTTTGTACACTGCCACAGCTGTTTTCATTGGAGATTCAAAAGAAATTGTTGTGCAATGTTGTGTTCAATCAAATGTAAAGAAATTATGTCATATCCACATTTTTTAGTCTCAAAAAGTTAAAAGCATGATTCATATGAATAAGCAAAACTTATGTGCATAAAGAATGATGAATATAAGCAGAGTCTGCCTGTAGCAGGTTCTCGCTGGATCTGAATAAATCATAATGGGAACACATCTGGCTTCTTGATGAAAGAAGGAAAGAAAGGACAAGTGAGAGCAATGATGAAAACTGAGAGAACAGTAATGACAGCAGCAGATAAAAGGTGAAAAATAGATAAAAAGGCGAGAGGCGATGAAGTGAGGGAATGAAAGAGAGATTTGAACGATAGGGAAAATAAAAAGGAGAAGAGGAGGAAATATGAACAGTAGCAAAGTTCTTCTCGTCTCCAATCTGCCTCCACATTTGCCATAGAAGCAGACAGGTGAGATTCCAACACCCGTCCGCTTACATGAGTGATAAATACAGACTCCACGCCACCATCACCCGCTGGATTCTGCACTCCAGATTTTGTTTATGTTTTTCTGGTTTTGTTTACACCATTTCGGGGCTTTGGGGCCAGAAGTGGCCATATTGAGACCAGGGAGTGGAGTGCTAAATTATCAGGTAATAATAGCAAGCTTGGTTAGCGAGCTAGGTTAGTAAGCCAAAACCAATAAGTGCATGGGTGCAACGCGAAAAGTCCCACATCTGCAAATTAGTGCTACAGACAAATAAAGTGCCAGAATCCCTCTCATCAAACTGAAGCACAAACCTTTAAACCTTATTATTTGTCACATAATCCGATTAAAATGCTCCAAAAGGCACCAACAGGAGTTCAGTGACCAGGATTAGTGGAGGTGAGGCCTGGATGACAGCAGTAGGCTACAGCTGTCTGTGCTGGCAAACCAGTTCCAGTAAAATACTCCAATAGAGTGCTGTGAAAAAGAATTTACTGTCTTCCTGATATCTCATATTTTTGTATATTTTTCACGCTTTCATGTTTCAGGTCAGTAAATTTTAATATTAGACAAAGATAAACAGAGTAATTAAGTGCTCATTTAATTTATTAAGGGAAAAAAAGCTATCCAAAAAAAAGCTATTAATTAACTCTAATTAACTACTTTAAGTTTAGTTCAATTTCAATAGCCATACCCAGGCCTGACCTGAAATCACTTAAAATAGAACCTGTCTGATGAAGTGAAGTAGGCTAAAACGTCTCAAAAAAGCAGCACATCATGCCACGACCTAAAGAAACTCAGAAAGCTGGAATAGGGGTAAACCTTTCGAGGAGTGGGTGGCATATCAAAATTACTCCAAGAATGCATTAACGACTCATCCAGGAGTTAACAAAAGAAGCCAGAACAACATCGACAGAACTGCAGGGCTCATTTGCTTCAGTTACGGTCGGTGTTCATGATTCAACAATAAGAAAACGACTAGGCAAAAATGACATCAATGGGAGAGTTCCAAGGTGAAAACCCTGCTGGCCAAAAACACCACAAAGGATCGCCTCTCATTTGCCAAAAAAAAAAAAAAAAAACATCTTTATGATCTCCAAGACTCTTGGGAAGATATTGTGTGGACTAATGATGCAAAACAGGCTTGTGTCCCATTACATAAAACTAACAGCATTTCATCAAAGGAAAATCACACCAACCGTCAAATATGGTGGTGGTAATGTGTTTGTCTGGGGCTGCTTTGCTGACTCAGGTCCTGGATGATTTGCCTTAAGTGATGAAACCATGAATTCTGCTCCCTACCAGAAAATCCTGAAGGAGAATGTCTGCCATCAGTTCGTGCCCTAAATCTGAAGCACACTTGAGTTATCCAGCAGGACAATGATCCAAAACACAACAGCAAGTCCAGTTCCTTTGGAGGTTTTGGAGTGTCCTAATCAATTTCCAGACTTAAATTTGATTGAGAAAATTTGGCATGACCTTCAACAGGCCATTCATGCTGGAAATCCCTCCAATGTGGCTGAATTAAAAAATTCTGCAAAAAAGGGTGGGCCAAAATTCCTCCAGGGTGATTTGAAAGGCTCATCACCACTTATTTTCTTTGAGCAGTATTAAAATCTGTTTGATGATCTGAAAAATGTAAATGCGACAGATACTTTCTCACAGCACTTTATGAATGTTATGAATGCAGAAATGTTCTTACCTTCTGCAAAAAATAAGTCCACATGCAAAATTAGTATTGTATTGGACCACCATGGATATGTTAGTGAATCAGGCTCATTATAAATCAACAGGCATGTGCTTGTTTCATTTCTCAATATAAGGAAATACTTTTATGAAAAGGTGAAGTGGGGAACGTGGCAGGAGAGGAAGAAAAGGACTGCTAAAGAGAAAAAAAATCAAGGGAAAGTCTGATTGAAGAAAGTGAAACCTTGGTTCAAGTCAAACTTCATATGAAAAAAAGAATAACAGTGTATAAACAACAGAAGAAAATAGGTGGAAGGACAGAAAGTACCTGATTTGTTAGCCTAAGATTAGAAACTCTGTGAAACTCCCATATTCTCCAGCATCTGTGGGACAAGAAATTAAACTGAGTTCTGTCAGTGATGACACCCAGCAAATCCTTTTTAATGACTGATAAGATAATGCCTATGAGAATATGTTTGTTTTTTTACATTTTCACATATAATTTAATATATTCTTATGTATTGAAAATTTCAGGTACAAAAATATTGATGAGTCACAGATTCAGACAGAGGTCTTATTGAGCAGTCCCCTCCAGTGACTCAAATTAGTGCAAGTGAAACCTAGCAGACAGCTACTGTCCTCTTTGTCAAGACACCTGTCAATCAAAGCAGACACGCCCCCGGCCGTGTCCAAATTGATGAGTTATAAAATAAAGTGGAAAATATCTGTAAAGACCAAAACCCCATTTATACCAGCCTGTAACCATTCTGTCTGATGCTGTAAAGCTGGACATTTTAATGTGGCAACTTTTGGGGACTGACTTAGTTTTGGAGCTAGCCTCAAATGGCCATTAGAGAAACTGCAGTTTTCCATGTTTTACAAGGTTGCTGCTTGTGGGAGAGTTTGAAAACAGAGAGTTTATAAATGCACTCATCAGTGACAATATATTAATTGACTATTACTAAAGTGTGAAAAATTCCAAATGCCATAGAAATGCTTCTGTTGCACAGTCTCAAATCTGTCTCTTATTTCCCACACTCAGCAAGCTGGTTAAAGGAGAGCAAAAACTAGAATGTGTTTTTATTTTAATCTGACTTTTATCACTAATGTGTTGTAGACAATTTGTGCAAAGCGGCGCACGTGTCCAGCCTGTGACCAAAACATCGGTGTAGATCTGCTGGGATTAATAATACCATATGGCCATTGCAGATTGATTCTTTTCCAAAGCATATGAGGCCAACTACGTGTAGCAAACACTATTGCTTATTGATTTTTTTTTTTTTTTCATCTTAACAAACCCTCCATGGACTCTCAAGCCCCCGACTCTATCCATCACTGAAACCTTCTCTAATTTTTCCTATATGCTCCATTCATCAAAGGGGCCAGAAAGAAGCAGTCGCTACTGGTATTTTATTCATATTGTACATTTGAATTAATTAAAATTGGCTTGGTTTATGAGATTAGAGCTTCAGTGCCAGTTTTAGAAAGTCGAATAGAAATAAACACTACAAGGAGTCACTAAACATGAGAAAAGAGAAAGATACTGCAACCAACCTCTTTGAGTGCAGCAACAGGAAGGATTCCAAAATCAAACCAGCCACTCATGGGCCATAACCTATTTAAATCTTGGCTAAATAAAGGCTGCTCCTTACTGAGCCTGCCACAAACTCCTTCATTAACTGTTTTAACACACAAGCACACGGCCTTTCCAGCATCTCACAGAGGGCTTCATGGAGAGAAAACCCTAGCTAATTTAGATCCGACATCAGAGGCAGACAGGAGAACCAAATGGTGTGACCTTAAATAGTCCTTTCCACGTACGTGGATGAATGCAAGAAAACTGATCACACAAACAACCATAACAGTCTGTTATTACTGATTAAAAATAAATATTTGCTGGTCTTGGTCTGTTAATAAGTTGCCTCAGAAGCACAAACACAGAAGCTGAGACAGTGAATGACCAGTTTCTCTTAAGCTGCAAATAAATTATCCCAGACTGCTTTTCTCAATGCAGTTTGGTTGTTTTAATGTGCAGGTTAAAATATCTACAAATCCACTGCAGCCTTTTATTCTGGTTTGGTTCTTATTCATATTGACTTATTGAAATCACTAATGAACAAAGAGCCTGAAATCATTAATATAAATTTGATCAGCAAAATTCAGATTTTGTAGACTTCTTTATCTCCATTATTTTTACTTCAGACACTAAATGTGCAGCATTTTTGTATCTAATATGCATGGTACAATAGGCCTAAGCTGCTGAGGTCTTCCCATGATGCAATGAGCATTTCTTCTTCACTCACCACTTTTCACTCTGTGTTTATGCCCCACTCTGCATTTAATCATTAGTCATTATTAACCTCTGGCTCTCTCCCACAGTGTGTCTTTTATCTTGTCTCCCTTTCCTCAACCCCAACCGGTCACGGCAGATGGCTGCCCCTCCCTGAGCCTGGCTCTGCTGGAAGTTTCTTCCTGTTAAAAGGGAGTTTTTCCTTTCCACTATCACCAAGTGCTTGCTCATGTAGGTGTTTTCTCTGTATTCTTGTAGGGTCTTTACCTCACAATATAAATCACCTCGAGGCTACGCTTGTTGTGATCTGGTGCTATATAAATAAAATTGAACTGAACAGAAGTTGAATTGCCATTAACAGCAATATCACAAAAAGACAGCTTGTACATAATATCTGCTAATCTGAACTTTGCATAAATCCCAGTATTATTCTCATGCAGAAACAGAATATTTTATACATTGAATCTGAATTGATAACATAAATTAAAACAGAGAAATGGTTTTTAAGTGGTTTGTACAACATTTCTTATTCATCCATTTACTCACAACACTATTTTCTATGCTTTGTAGTTAATATTCATACACATTCGCACTCCAGTGAACACACTGGGAGCTACTCAGTACTTTGGAATATAGACTGGTGCAGTCAGGACTCAAACTACCAACCTTACCATTAGGATGTGATCTGTTCTACCTCCTGAGCCACAGCCACCCTAACAAAGTGTTGGTCTTTTTCTCTTCAAAAACACTCACTGCTTGTTTGTGCAATGTCAAATTCTATTCTTCCTTTAAGCTGCACATCAATTATAGTTTTAAAAAGCAAAAACAATGTTGGGCTGAGGACATAGCTGGCTACTGTAGTATTTCTCCCATATTTTTTCCTGTGGTGACACACTTTATGTAATTCTGTCAGTTTGTTGTCAGTTTGTGCACAGGATTTGTCACAAATTGTAAACTTGAATCAATGTTCTGTCTGCTATGGTTGGTTTGGTTCCTCTGTCTAAAGCTCACTGCATTTGTTTAGACCATTTCAGAGGAAAACCTCTGTCGAATGTGTCTTTGCAGTTTAAAACAACAGGGCTCGTTAGATGCTGAAGATTCAAGAATCTCTTGCTTTTTGCATCCATAGCTCAGTTGTAACAAAGAAGCACGTGGATGCAGCTTGCAAGCATGCTTGCAGCAGCCTCTTTGTAATCACAAACTTATGACTTAAACGACTGCCACCCATTATGTTCAGTATTGTTTCAAATCACAGATACCATAGGAATTTGTCTGCGTACTTTTGAGACACCAGAAGTATCAGACAGAACTGAAGTATTTGATGCCCTGGCAAGAAAATGCATTGGGTTCTGCAGGTGCCAAAGAAGCCCTAAATCCTAAGTTGATTTACAGATGTGCCACATCAGCTATAATGGCTGTAATTTTTCTCTTTTTTTTTCCTGGAAATTAGGCTTGAAAGCATTGTGGTTGTCTAATACAGAAGGACCTGACAACTAATGTTCACAGTACCAGATATCCCAATATTCTTTTGTATGGTAAAAGTACAACATTATTTATTGTTTGTAGCTTTAATGTTTGGAGTCTTACAGAGTCTGTGAGCACAAAATAAGTCTGGATTTTCCAGCATTACAACAAAAACAGGAGTTTCTTGAGTCTCCTCTTGTGTGCTTTGCTGCCACAAATCAGATAAATTCATGACTGAAACTTTGTAACATAAAAGTTCATAACATCTCCTCGTGTCTGTGTTCTGAAGGGTCTGACAAACAGCCAAGAATTACCACCAAGGATGAGCTCAAACACACAGTGTGACAAATGCTAACCAACAGGAAAAAGCCTCACAGGAGATCTGTTTTTCATGTTTCACTCTTACAGGGGTAAAGGTTTTAATGAGGAAAAGGTTTTAATGATAAGACTTGCTTATCTCCTTGGATTGAAAATATCTCAAGAAACCTTTGCCATCAGAGTTTGTGTCTCAGTGTTTCTTATGCTCAAAAGTCTTGTTTTAAAACCAGATTTTGGAAATGTGTGCCACCGTTGGACAGACACATAATTAATAACATAATTAATTGCTATTAGCAACAGTTAAACAATTTTACAAACACAATTATATATAAAATTACTATAATAAAAAATAATTGTTACAGTTTTTGATGCAGTTAATTCTTTACCTGTTACAGTTCTGCAGATAATGATTTTCCAGCTTAGCCATCGTTTCCATCTTAGGAGACAGCTGTTTTACTACAGAACTTCTACCATGGGATAAATTTCAGAGGTTTTACTAGAACCTAAAACCTTCTAGCTACCCTCTCTTAGTTTAGTCCATGATAAATGGGACTTAGAGTCTTGCCAAAGGACACTTCAACATATAGATGCAGGAGCTGGGCATCAAAACCACCAACCTTCTGAACAGTAGACAACTCACTCTAAAGCTTGAGCCACCAAAACCAGCGAGCTTTTGGAGGGACATCGGTGATAACTGGGTAAGTAGAGCGTAGTCTAAGGGGTCTGTCCAGGAGCTGTGACTAAAACAACAGCCTTACTTGCACTCGTACAGCCCACATTGCTGCTGCAAATTATATATATTAAAAAAAAACAACACAAAAAACTAGTAATTTCAGAATTCTAAAGTTAAAAAGGTAGTCTAATTTACTTTAGATTATATTTCTTGAGTTTTTAAATGGCTAATGTACTGTCAAAAAAAAATCATAAAATTATATATGTACAAATTTTGGTATTGTATCCACCTGTGAATGGTTTCCCTTTAATGCTATATTCTGCACTATCCATTAAATCCTTCGAGTCTCTCACAGTACCTGTTCAGTAACAATTTTTTCCCCTGTCCTGTATTGTTTTTGTATGTTTGTTCATTTGTTTGCTAACAAAATTCCAACAAAACTACCAGTCTGATTCATACTGAATTTGCAGAAGATAATTTTTTTTTGCCATAATTGGGCAGACTCAAATATAAACACTGTCTCCAGGTGTACAACAGGAGTGACACACCTGGAAGTGTCAGGCCTGTGATGTGCCCCTCTGTCACTTTTGGAGTGGCACAAATAATTTGTGTGGCATCTTATTGTGACACCTGATTGTTCTGTAAATAGTGGTACAAAAAGTTGTTGTATATGACTTTGTTATTTGTTAAATTTGTACATAAGTTTTTATTTTAAAAATTGTAAAAATAGTTGTTTGTGACCACAAGATGTTTGTGGTTTTCACAGTAAAAAAAAAACAAAAACGACCCAAAACTTTTTCTACTTGGATTTTATGTTTTTGTGTGATTTTTAGGTCCAGCGTATTAATACTGTGTGTCAAAATGAAAAAAAGCAATACAAAACTGTACAGTCACACATGAGGTTGTGCTGAAAAAAATGGGGAACATTTTTTTAAGCTGAAAAATAAAGGTAAAATCAAAAGTTGTCAAAAACAGCCAATTATACCCTAGACTCCACATAAGGCAAAATTAAAAAAAAAAAAAAAATCCCCCTTAAACTACATTTAACGGATATTGTTGGCCGTACCTCAGCTGAAAACAGACACATCACCCTAATTTGCTGCAGTAGGAAGCATATAACTATTCTCCATAAACATGTAACAATTGATATGGATATGATCCATATACCTGAATATATGACACAGCTGTTCTCTATCAATCAGATCACTCACTTCCCCTATTATCGCCTATCTGACAAATTGCGTATTTTGCCATTATAAGAGGTAAATCTTTTACATAAAATGAAAATGATTATAAAATGAAGTGTGTACAATCAAAAAGCATATGCATTACAATATTATTGCCTACCAGCAGTGCACACAGATGCTGACAGGAATGTCAAAGCTATCTTCTAATTTAAAGATGGAAAACAAGCAAGCATAATTCAGCATTTAGATATTGTCTCATCCCAACACTAAAGACAGCAGACACATCACAGCAATCCTGTGGAAAATCACCAGTGATAATGTCTTATATCAACTACAGTAAGAGCGATATTGTCCGCACATTAAAGTTCATTATGTTATCAATATCAACAACGGCAGATTTGCAGTAATTTTGCATTCATTTAAGAGCTCATCAAACTTACAGTGGCTGTTGGCTATCATAACTTGTCATATTTTAACTGTGCAACATTAGCTAAAGTTAGTTACTAGTGCATTTTTTTAATTCTGAAGACTCCTGTGTTTGCCTCTGAGCATCATCAATATTATTTTGATTGACATTCTTAAGACCATAAATTTTAAAAACTTTATTCAAGGCTTTTCAAGAGCCTTGAAGCTGTAAATAACCAGCACTGGAAAATAACCCACTAAGCTTATGAGCATGGTGAGATTTTAACATTTAGCTCCAGGCAGTGCTGTGGCGGAACATGGCTACACAGAGCCCCAGCATGGTTGTGGAATCGCTGCAGTGGAAATGAAGGTACAAGACTGAGTTTTCTGATGTTAAAACACATAAACAACTAAATAAACCACTTTTGCATTTGTGTCCATACCAAGGTGTGTCTGAACTGCATGGTTCTTTATGGTGCTAGAATGAATGCACCCACCTGCAGGCTCTGTTTATGTCTTGATACAACACACTCATTTTCACAATATGACAGAAAAAATATGGGTTTATTTTCTATTATGACAGCAGCCTGACTCTGTTACAATGGGTTGTGACAGTCAAACTGTATACAGTAAACTGTAGCTTAGCAACCATCTGCACTGCAACTGAGTCCACAGCTGAAATCCTATTTATATACACAAGATCTCAGCTCAGGTTTGACTGACATGCACTCTCAGGTAAATATAAACAAATAAACTTCTGTGAAGAATTCAAACACAGATGACATGCACTATATTGGCAAAAGTATTCACTTCTCCATCTGAATCGCTGAATTCAGGTGTTGCAATCACTTCTATGGCCACAGGAGTTTAAAACCAAACACCTAGGCATGCAGACTGCTTCTGCACACATTTGGGAAGGAATGGGTCGCTCTCAGGGACTCAATGAATTCCAGCATGTTACTGTCAGAGGATGCCGTCTGTGCAACAAGTCCAGTGAAATTTCCTCACTACTAAATATTAACTGTTAACTGTTAGTGGTGTTATAACAAAGTGGAAATGATTGGGAACAACAGCAACTCAGCCACAAAGTGGTAGGCCACGTAAAATGACAGAGCAGGGTGAGCAGATGATGAGACGCATAGTGCACAGAGGTCACCAACTTTCTGCAGTCAATCGCTACAGACCTTCAAACTTCATGTGGCCTTCAGATTAGCTCAAGAACAGCATGTAGAGAGCTTCATGGAACGGGTTTGCGTGGCTGAACAGCTGCAAGCCTTACATCACCAAGGACAACGCAGAGCACTGGATACAGTGGCGTGAAGCACGAGCAGTTCTCTGGAGTGATGAATCATGTTTCTCCGTCCGGCAATGCAACGGACGAGTCTGGGTTTGGTGGTTGCCAGGAGAACAGTAGTTGTTCTACTGCATTGTGCCAAGTGTAAAGTTTGGTGGAGGGGTGATTATGGTGTGGGGGGTGTTTTTCAGGAGTTGGGCTCGGCCCCTTTGTTCCAGTGAAAGGAACTCTTAATGCTTGAGCATACCAAGACATTTTGGACAATTTCATGTTCCAAACGTTGTGGGAAGAGTTTGGGGATGGCCCCTTCCTGTTCCAACATGACTGCGCACCAGTGCACAAAGCAGCTCCATACAGACATGGATGAGCCAGTTTGGTAAATGGACTGGTTCTTATATAGCACAGAGTTCTGACCTCAACCCGAAAGAGCACCTTTAGGATGAATTAGAGTGGAGACTTTGAGCCAGGCTATCTCATCCAACATCAGTGTCTGACCTCACAAATGCGCTTCTGGAAGAATGGTCAAAAATTCCCACAAACACTCCTAAACCTGTGGAAAGCCTTCCCAGAAGAGTTGAAGCTGTTATAGCTGCAAAGGGTGGGCCGACATCATATTAAAGCCTCTGGATTAAGAATGGGATGTTACTCGAGTTCATATGCGTGTGAAGGCAGACGAGCAAATACTTTTGGCAATTCAATGTATTTGAGTCGGATACTGACATTTTTAAATCATAAGAATCTGATGATCTTCTTAATAATTTCAGGTATGTCTTTTATCATCCCTTACATCTGTTCTTTGCCTGTGCCAACACCGTTTTGTTTAATTTACTTCAGACTTGTAGTTTGTTACTTTTAGTTTGTACTAAGTACAGCGTGCAGTCTAACATTATTTGGATAAGTGTTTCTCATAAGTTATTCTCTGTTACCAGTGTTTACTCTAGAGTTACTGCTGTCTGCTCCCATCTCTTACTCTGTGTGTAAAGGATGGGGCTCACACACACACACACACACGCAGGAATGTTTGTTTGACCATCTTTGTGAGGATATTCTTAGACATGAATGCATTCCCAAGTCTCTTAAGGTTTAGGTTAACCCTAAGAGAGAGAGAATGTGTGAGCCAGCATAGGAAAACTAGAGGACCATGACATCAGCGTGGTTCTCAAAAAGATAATGTAACTGTGACACGTTTTTACTTCATTTAATTCATTAATCTTTCCTGTGACAAAACACTTGACAATCATGCACTCGTGTAGCTTTGATGAGTAGTCCTCGAGAAAACTGCAACCCACAATCTGCCTATTTTGCACAGCCACATTTTGAACAGAGACCATCACAGATACATTAAGCGAATGTATCTTTATCAGAGGAATTTAATGATTACCTGCATGTGATGCTTTTAGGGGGATTTTGTACTTTGGAACAATAAAAACAGTCTGCTTTATAGTTACGAGTACTTTTAATCAACAAGCCTGTTCACCCAAAATCTCACAGAATTTTAGAAGAGGTCACTTATTTCATTACACCCTTGTTGTTCCCTCACCTACTGTATTCACATTGTACTTATTCTGTATATACATTGTTTACTTTGTCATGCTCTTACAGACACATCTGGGCCAGTCTGTTGGGAGTTCTGTATCTTGTCAAAGGATGCTCTTAAATGCAGACTGGGGGTTCTCGGATAGAACCTCCAACATTGCAATTAATGACCGACCTGCTCTACCGCCTGAGCCACAGCCACCTAAATTAACTATGACTAAAACCCACTCATTTGCTGCGAAGAAAAGCTTTTAGGATAATAAGCCAACTCTAAGATCTCAGTGACACATCAAAAGATGTAAATAATTTAACTAGCCGCGCCTTTACACACTGGAGACACAGCATGGCTCCTACTGCTGTGTGACAGCTAGAATTATTGAATAAAGTCAAAGAACAGGGGCTGATATGGGGCTCTTACAGTTTTTAGACATGTTTGAAAGAAGATTTCAACATCTGAGTGACTTGTTAATATTTTCTCACTGAAGGAGAATCAGTAAAAACCCAAAGCCTTCCTTTTTAATTCCTTGTTTTGTAATGAATCTTATTATAGTTTTGTAATTTACCTCCCTGTTGTCTCATCCGCTCCTATTTTAATTAGGAATAAATGCAAACTCAACACTTCCCCCACGTTTTCCTGTTGGGCTGATAAATTTTTCACAATGCGCACTGGGCTGAATTTATCATGTTAGCTATAATAGCACATGTAATCCCATCTGTACTCAATTATTTTCACTCAGAGTTTATTTGTTTATGATAGCTTTCAGTTGCTTTTTCCAATGCTTGAATTTAACAGCTTTTATCCGTATTTCTTATTCAATCCAGGCTTTTCTTTTTTTCTTTTTGGAACGTGTGTTAAATCTTTCTGGTACTGCATAGATTTTTAGTAAATGCCAGCAGGAAGCCCCATGCTGGCCATTAGAAAGAATGTGGGTTTAACACATTGCAGTCTGCAGCGTCGACTGGTGAAATGGATATATAGAGATTTTTTACTGACCAATCAAAGCACTTGGGATTACTAGCCAAATTTACCCATTCATTTGTACTGCACTTTATTCTGTATATTTTAATGACTTAATCTAACTCACATCCATCCATCCATCCATCTTTTGTCATTTATTCAGGTCCCAGGGCAGCAATCAAAGTAGAGATGCCAAGACCTCCCTCTCCCCAATCACCTCCTCCAGCTCTTCTGTAGGGACACTGAGGCATTCCAAAGCCAGCCAAGAGACGCGGTATACGTGATCCTCTCCAGCACACACACTGGGTCTGCCCTGGAGTCTTCTCCTTCTAGGATGTGCTCAGGAAGCATCCTAATCAGGAGCCTGAACTACCTCAACTGGCTCCTCGTGATGTGGAGGAGAGCAACCTTTCCCTATCTGTAAGGTTAAGCCCAGACACCCTATGGAGACAGACCACCCTTGGAGACAACTCATTTCCACCACTTGTATTTGCAGTCTCGTTCTTTTGATCACTACTCACCGAGTAGGAAAATATATTTACTGCTATATTGCTAGCGTTGCTTTTGTGCTCAGCTCTCTCTTCACCACAACAGTTTAGCGCAGCATCCTCACTGTAGAGGCTGCAGTAATGTGTCAGTCTTCTTGCTCCTTCTTGAACTGAAGTGGGCATTCTACCATTTTCTGGCTGAGAACTAGACTACGACATGCTAATCCTAATTCCTGCCATTTCATACTCGTCTGCAAACCGCCCCTGTGAGAGCTGCAAGTCACCACCTGTTGAAGCCAAAATAACCACATCACCTGCAAAAAGACCTTGAGGCCACCCGACAAGAATCCCTCGGCCTCTTATTAATACACCTGCTGAGAAAAAGCCTTTTTACTAAGCTTTCAGGTTGTACAGGGACCAAATAGCCTGCAACAATAGGCCCGATACCCCATAATCCCCAAGCACCCCAATAACACACCCAAAGGGACACGGCTGAATGCCTTCTTCAAGTCCACAAAGCACATGGGTAAACTAATACACACCATTAAATGTCTTTGTGAGGATGAAGACCAGAGTTTGACAACCAGGACAAAAACCACATTGTTCTTCCTGAATCTGAAGGTCAGCTAATGCACCCACTCTCTTCTGCAGTAGCCTTTCAGCCTGGGTCACCTGCTCAATCAGTGAGCTATGTTAGCACCCGCAGCTTAAGGTTTATTAGTTGTGATGGTTAAATGTAGGTGTAATGCATTAATGTCAATAAACGTACCCAACCCTACAAAGAGTTCGTATTATAGTTTGTAATATTCAATAGTTTGAGATATTTTAATGTGGACCAAAGTGGTGGACCAATGCACTGATCTACATTGTCATCCATATGGCCATGCTGGGTGCATGGCCCTAAATTACACTAAAAATCTTGTAAATTTTTAGCTGCTAAAAAATGAAGCCAAAGTACGAGACAAAGTATGAAAACATAAAAGAAAGAGGCACTGAAGAATGTTAGCTCATGTGATGGAGATGGGGTGGGAGGGTAGAATGAGAATGTGACCATAAATATTAGTTTATTTTCTCTGAATAGCGGAGAGGTCAGAGAAAGAGACAGCAAGACAGAGTGCAGATATTAGTACATTTATTGTGACTCAGAAAGAAGAAGCTGTCACTTCGACTTAGCTTTATCTCAGCTGCTGTGCCGCAAGGTCCCTTTGTGTGTGCATTCATATATATTTGCGTGTGTGTGTGCATGTGTGCATGCGCGTTACATGTGCATGGATGTGTATTTTACTCGCTTCTTCTGAAATATGTTTTTACATCCCATTTTTATAGCACTGGTTGCCATTGTTTTGCTGCACTGGCACTGCCCTACTTAAGAAGTGGCTGCTGCCTGAAATACCAGTGCAGCATTTCAGTCAGTTTTACAAAGGACACTTTATATTGTTGAAAAAAGTCAGATCAAAAGTCTGACACCGTCACATCTGTATATACAGTTGGAATAACCAACACATTTTTGTATTCTGGAGTCTTCTTTTCCTACTTCTGTTTTCATTTTCCAAAAAAAAAAAAAAAGTTGATATGTCACATGAATTATGTTGTCAAACTCTCTCTCTCTTTCTCATCTGCTCTAAAGAAAGGAAATGTAAAGATTGTTCTTATTAAAATGCCAGTATTTAAGATGCCAGCAGGCTGCTAGCATATGGCAGCTTCTCTCCTCCATTCCGCATGAAAACAGGGTTTTAAAGGCAGAACATTCATTGTAAAATATTGATGTAATAATAGGTTTCTGTAATAACTGCATGTAACAAAAACCTTGCTTCTCTTCTACAGACAATTTAAATGAGATTTCAGAGAAACCCTGACATGACCTCTTGACTCCTAAGGCAAAAAAACTGTGTCCTTTTCCAAGTCTACTTTACGTGGGACTGGAATCCAAAAAACTTTTCCGTCAACTAAGTCTGGGATTTCCCTAAGCAAACACTTCTCCTGCCTCGATGGAATCAGTAGTTGTGGCAGCTGTGTGCAGTTCTGCACAGGATCTTCTAAAATGTCCTCTTTTATCTTCTTTTGCTTCAAGAATTAAACTACTGTGCAAAGATCTTGTAGCAATTTATTGAAACACATGCATACATGGAACCACAGTATACTATAAGGCAAAAACAGAGTAAGTTTTTAGCAGTCTACTAAGCTTGATTCAATATTTGGTATGACCATTTTTAGTCTTGAAACTCTGAGACAAACTCTCCAGGCTTGAGGACATTTTAAAGTTCTTCTTTGGATGCTGGCTGCCTTTTGTTCTGTTCTCTGTCATGATCCCATACTCATTCAATAAAGTTGAGGTCTGGGTTCCTGCGTGGCAAATCCATGACTGATAGTGTTCCATTGTGTGTTTATCATTTCAGGTATGCTTTTATCTTTACCTTTAAGCTGCTGCCAATCCAAAGCTGTCCAGACATATTATATGGTGGATCAAAATATGATGGTACATTTCTGTTTTCATAATACCATCTATTTTGACAGTATTCCCAACACTACTGGCTGTCACAGAGCCCCAAATTATGACAGAGCCGCCACCATGTTTTACAGATGGCTGTAGATATCCATTCAACTCATCGCATCATAGTTGTAGCTATCTCCAGACATACAGACATAAGGCATACAGAAAATAATTACTGCAAGTTACTTAAAGTTACTTCTTCTAAAAGAGGTTCTACAAGCTATTGAATCATACGGTGTACATAGTTTTTCACACACTGCTTCTGCATTTGGCTTAGTTTTTGTTAAATGAATGATGACAGGGTGTAATACGTCATGTGTTGTTGTTCATTTCAGGTTGTATTTACTTAATTTTAAGACCCAGTAAGGACTATATTATTATATAATTTATGTCCTAATGTATAAAACCTTAGAATTAACAGAGTGTGTACGTTCTGTTTACTAGGACTGTGTTTGGGAAAATACAAAAAGCAAAGTTCTAATCACCTCTGCCAGATGGCTTATCTCAAGCTTCAGGTTAAGGAAAGCTCAGTGTGAAGAAGCAGTTTAATTAGTGGGACTCTTACAGGATAAAATGAGAACATGTGACCATGTGGTTATTCTTGGAATTAGAACAGAAGTTAACCACTTACCACCTGACAGGTCCCGACATTGTCTGCATCACCAAATGTGTGTGTGTGTATATATATATATATATATGCAAATGTTTGGGCACCCATGATAATGTTCATGATTTTCCTTTATAAATCATTGGTTTTTCAGATCGGCAATTTCAGTTAAATATATCATATAGCAGACGAACACAGTGATATTTGAGAAGTGAAATGAAGTTTATAGGATTTACAGAAAGTGTGCAATAATTATTTAAAAAGAATTAGGCAGGTCACTATTAATCTTCCTTCGTAATACAACCTTCTGGTGAATATTGAGAGGCTTTTAAGTTACATTCCAAAGAAAGTACTTTATTTGCAATTTTTACCATTATTTCCTCTGCTTTACTAAAGCAGATATCATACTAAATTACCCTTCACTCACTTGAAGAGGAGGGACTCAATTATGTTTTCAAAGCATCACATCTTTGTGTTCATTGACACTTTTCACCTCCCTACTTTTTACATTAAGTTTAAAACTTTTTTAAATTAAGTTTAAAACTTTATTCTGTCCTGTAGTCTATTTTTAGTCATGCTGTTTTTTCTGTCTACCCACCTCATTTTCTGTCTTCCTTTCACACTAAACCTAAACCAGGTGGCTTATGTCCCTCATTGAGCCTGGCTTTTCCATGGACCGCTTTCTAGTGAGGAGCATTTCCTCCGCACTGCTGGCAGGTTCTTGCTCACTGGGATCATTACATAATTGGTGCTCTCTCCCGACTATTGTCGGGTCTTTTCATTACAATATAAGCCCCCTTGAGAATATTTTTGTTGTAAACAACCAAAGCACTCTCCCTTTCTGATCCCTTCAGTACTACCCACCTTATACAGAAGAGAACAAGTTCCCCTAAACTAAAGTTTGCACCATGGAAAATGGATTTGGTAAAGGTGTGTAGGAGACACTGAAAAATGGAGGATGTAGTCACCTCTGGCTGCACAAGCTGGGAGCCCCCATACCATCTGCCAGAAAGTGATCCCACTTGGCCCAGCAGATGATTCTACTGACAAACGAGTCCACTGTGACACCTGGAACTTATGGTTCCATGTTGAGTTTGCAGAGATGGAAGACATGCTTCAAATATATCCACATGCTTTTATCTAAATTGTTTTTCTGCAGGTTTATTTCACATTTATTAGCTACACTGTTGTTCAGTGTTTTCCATCTTGAATTATTTCAGTGACCCACAACTTCAAACAAGGTGCACTGGGTTGTCCTCTATGGACTTTATGAAGATGATCATGGGTACACAGACAAGGATAAAAGTTAGCTTGGAGATAATAGATGAATAATGGATGTGGCAACACATCATCAACCTCTTGCACGTCACTCTACCTCAGGAAACCGTTGATATTCCTCTCCTTACTTTTCTTCAAAGCTGAATAAAGAGCCAAACTTTGCCGCACAGATCAGAGCCTGTTGATGCCGGGCTCATTAATTTTAGATTTGCCCTCAAATGTGGAGACTGTTTTTTTCACCTCCCAAATGGAAGACTAGACCAAGGCTGACTGGATCAAGTAATCATTAATTTTTTTTGTTTGTCCCCTTCTATATACATTCTGTATACCTCCAGTTTCAGGTCACACTAACATCATATGCAGGCAGTAAGTTGAAGTGAAGATGTTGCAACGTCCACCCAGAACTTATCTACTGGCTGCATAAAGTTGATTTTGCCTTAATACCTAAAATACCAAACAGATGAAAATTTCAGATGAAGTGACCCCAACAATCACCCCAGCTCTAAACAGGTGACAGGGAAACTGGCAGATGTTACAAAGTTAAACTTACCTGCTGACCAAGTATTGCAGAATATGTTCATGCTTGGTTCATTAGGCTCTTTTTTTAAATGGAGAAAATGATTGCTAATAACAAGTCAAACACGATATACATAATATGCTTACACTATAGCTCAGGAGGTAGAGCAGGTCCCCTACTAATCTGAAGGTTGGTGGTTCAATCTCTTGCTGCACCAGTCTGCATGCCAAAGTATCCTTGAGCAAGATACTGAACCCCAAGTTGCTCTCCAATGTGTTCATTGAAGTGTGAATGTTAGATGGAAAGCACTTAGGCATAGAAAAAAAGCACTTGTATGGATGGCTGAATGAGGCATGTTGTATAAAGCACTTTGAGTGCTCAAGCAGAGTAGAAAAGCGCTATATGAGAACCAGTCCATTTACCTTAAAATGTCTTTGATATAATCGCATAATGGTAGTCTAAAAATCAAAACTTTTTAATGTAAATTAACATCAACTGTAACTTTTAACAGAGATTGTTAATAAGAGTTGGGTACAGCTAAATAAATTAAGTGAAAAAAACTCCTGGACTGAATAAATGTAGCCCTGGACGTGCAAAAAACTCCAAAAGTGAATCAAATACTGCAGAATCCAGTGTGAATTTAGCAATACTATAGATTATTAAAGAGCCTGTGTGTAATAGTTAGTATGAAAAACAGATTTGATCTGTGTGGATTATGTTCTGCTTCATAAGAAATGCAATGATTTTTTTTAAATAAATGAATTAAATCACTTTTTTTATTGTGACAAAAATATGACCTGCTGTGTGGTTCAGTAAGCTTGTGGTCTTGTTTTATTCAGCAAAATTCTAGTATTGTGTTTGTCTGTCACCCAGACAAACAAACAAAAAAAAAGGCTGTCAGTGTTTGACCTTTTTGCATGGAAAGACCCCAGCACAATTATCCAATGTAGCTGTCCTCGACTGTGAGCCTGGAGCTCACTTAATGGTTTTTTTTCCACAGAAGCTGTGACTTGAAACACGAGATCATCTTCCTTAGAGCTAACATTGGCACTTTGAACTCATCAAAACAAACACCATGATTATGGCTCACAAATTAGCATTAAAGAGAACTGACAGATAGAAAACCCCTGTAAAGGTGTGTCCCCACATTGTAGCAATTTGATTGCCGTGCATTGCTTTGTTGCTGACAATTGGTCACTAGCAGACATTCCATGCTCAGGTTACCTAGATAACACTCTGATGTAACCTTAGCACAAAAAGTACTTTGGTCAATTTTTTTTTTTTGTTTTGTTTTTTTTGTTTTTGTTTCTTGGCAATAAATCTTATACCTTGGGAAAGCCTGTTTATTTTCCCTTAAATTATGCCATATTTGCAAGAAAAATGCATTTGTGGGTTGAGCAGCAGAGTTGAGTATGTTGGTTGTGCCCATGAAAAAACTTGCCACATCTTCTCTGCCAATGCTATACATCTAATTCTGCTATTGAGTCTTGTTTGGTGTCATTTAGTGGATTAGATGTCTGATGAAACAAGACATATTTGGAATTTAACAATTTATTCATTTAAGATACAGGAGCCTCAGTAGCATGTGGAAGAGCTGTACACAGCCTGGTACCTCCACTCATTCTGGTCACCAGCTTGGTCACAAACTGCCATGAGATGGCATCCCATTCTTCAACCAGAATTTGTTGCAAATCATCCAGTGTGGTTGTGTTTGTCACTCTGACACGAACAGCACGCCCAAGTTGATCCCACAAGTGTTCAGTGGGGTTGACGTCAGGACTGCAGGCAGGCCATTCCATCCTCTCCACTCCCAAACTCTGGAGGTAGTCTCTGATAAACGCTGCTCTGTGGGGGTTGTCATCTTTGAGGATAGAGCTCAGTCCCAGACCGTGGAGATAAGGGATTGCCACTGGTTGCAGAATCTCTCTTTGCATTGATATTTCCTCCAATGATGACAAGCCTGATTGTCAGCACCCGGGGTACCAAAAGCTCAAAACAATGGTCAATATCAGCATTGGCAGAGAAGCACTGGAAAGTTTTTCAACATACTCAATTCTGCTGCTCAACCCACAAATGGGTCACTTGTCCTCCTCTCAGCCCCAATCAGTCACTGCAGATAACTGCCCCTCCCTGAGCCTGGTTCTGCTGGAGGTTTCTTCCTGTTAAAAGGGAGTTTTTCCTTCCCGCTGTCACCAAATGCTTGCTCATAGGGGTCGTTGGGGGTCGTTGACTGTTGGGGTTTGTCTGTAATTATTGTTGGGGTTTTACCTTACAATATAAAGTGCCTTGAGGTGACTGTTTGCTGTGATTTTGTGTAATATAAATAAAATTTAATTGACCTGAATTGAAATGCATTTTCCTTACAAGCTTCCCAATGGTAAACGATTTATTACCAAGAAGCATTGTTACAACAAAGACATAATCAAACACAAATTTCCTTACTTTTTGTGCTAAGTTGATTTTAACACCGTGTTAATTGTCATTCAACTGGATCCTTCACTCCTATTGGTATTCACCTCAGTTACTCGCCTTGAATTTGCTTAACTCGGGACCCAACCTCTGCATCATCAGCAGTTATATATCGTCACTTGAAGTCACTGAATGTAATTAACTCTCAGTGAGTCTGTGCTACGTCACTGCTAGTCACTTCTTGTATGGATGTCCTTGAAGACCCAATTTGATAAATATATAAATGTAGAACTTTACAGAGCTATAGAACCTTAACAGAACATTGTTTTTTGGGCACAGTGTTTTTTTGGTGGTTGCACTACAGTTTGTGGCATTTTACAATGAATAAATTCCTTTTTTTTATATAAGTTATGGAAGTACATATCTACATTGTTAGGGCCTTTGCTCTGATTGATGCAGTTGGTGAACTGTTGTAAATGTAACATTCCCCCGCCTCATTGTTAAGATATGTACTAACCAGAAATGGTTCTTTAAACAACAGATAAATAGCCCTGTGTTCCCATTATTGTCAACTGCAGAGAAGTGGCTTCCTCTTACGACTGCACGACTATGATTCAGTGTTTCTGTTTAGATGGTCACAGTTACAATGTCTGCTAAATTAAAAAAGATGTGCTGGTTGGTCTTACAGTAAAAATAAAAGATGTTTGCACAGCTGGGCACTGAGCTGTCAAATCTCTTGAATATTGGATCATTCCTACACTTTTTTTCCTACACATTTTTGTTTTTCTATTTATTCCAGCCAGAAGGCATCAAGGTAAAGTACTCCATCAGTGAATTATTGGATTGTTTTGAGAGAGAGATGGAGAGAGGGGAAGAGAAAGCGCTCTGCAGATTTCTCAGTAAAGTTGCCAGCTGAGGAGTTATCTACTCTCTGCTTTTGGAAAGTAATCAATTTTCCTGCTAGAAAACAGCTTCACACTTTTCTGCTGCAGATTTATTGGAACGCTTGGCCATACTTTAGGATGGTCTGCCCACTCTAAATGTAATTTATCCTTTTTTCTGTTATAATTTTTGGAATGGCAATACAGTTGAAACTACCATAAGATAATGAAATGGCAAAAGATTGAATGTAGACAGAATAGAACAAGAGCACTTGAACATAAATGTTACCTGCTTTAGTGCCGCATAGTGCTTTGGTTTTTCTGTCTCATTTGTGCCTCCAGGTATTGTCCTCTTCCCTCCTGAGAGGTGGTCTAGTGCATCTGTTAAACTTTCCTCACTGGGGACAAATGTACTTTACAAAGGCTCATAACGGAGAATTAGTCAGTGTCAGTGGGCCATCTTGAGATATGATATAAAAGAGTGACATCACACATTGTTTAAAGATAGCAATCTGAAGCCTCTGGGATAGCCTTTAAGTCTTTTGGAGCCAAAATTGTTCATATTTAAACCAGATGTTCAAGGGTATCGTTTTTAATTAAGGCTGGGAACTTTGCCTAAACTGTAGACATGTAACACAAATAAACCAATACCTGCTAATTAATGCTCAGAAACACCCCATTTCAGTTGCCAAAGCTTAAGTACAGAGCTCTTGGATGGTTAGCATCTCACCACAGGTCATATTATTTATGAGATAATTCCAAATGAACAAGCAACAAATGCAGAAACATCAAGAGGTCCAGGTCAGTGACTCAAATTAGGCAAGCTGAGGCCCAGCAGAGATCAACTATAGCTCAATCCTTTGGCACACCTGTCAGTCCAAGTGGCTACAACCCCAATTTAAAGTTTTCACAAAGGAATCTTGCGAAAATGACTCACTTGCCTCAAAGTGCTGGAAACATTCCTCAGAGATTTTGGTCCATATTGACTTGATGGTCTCATGCAGTTGCTGCAGATTTGTCAACTGCACATCCACGATCCGAATTATTGACATTTAACTGATTCTTACTGGGTACTAAGGGGCCCAAAGTGTGCCAAGAAAATATTACCCACATCATTACACCAGCACCACCAGCTTGACTTAATACAAGGCAGGATGGATCCATGCTTTCATGTTGTTTATGGCAAATTGTGACCCTTCCTTTCAATTAGTGCAGCAGAAATTGAGATTCTCGAGACCAGACAGTTTTTCCCCCAGTCTTCTATTGTCCAATTTTTGAATTATAGCCTCAGCTGACAGCATTGGCACCTTGCATGGTCTTCTGCTGCTTTAGTCCATGTGCCTTAAGGTTTGATGTGTCACCCATTAGGAGATGCTCCTCCGCATTCTTTGGTTGCAACAAGTGGTTATTTCAATTACTGTTGCCTTCTCATCAGCTCAAAGCAGTTTTCCCATTCTCCTTTGACCTCTGGCATCAACAAGGCATTTTCACCTAGAGAACTGCCACTCACTGGATATTTTTCTCTTTTTTAGAGTATTCTCTGTAAACACTAGAGATGGTTGTGCAGGAAAATCCCAGCAGATCAGCAGTTTCTGAAATACTCAGACTATCCTGTCTGGTATGAAGAATCATGTCACATTCCAAATCACTTATATCACCTTTGACCCCCATTTTGATGTTCAGTTTGAACTTCAGCAGGTTGTCTTGACCGTGTCTACTTGCCTAAATGCACTGAGTTGCTGCCATGTGATGGCTGAGTGGATATTTGCTTTAAAGCTTTGTTGCTGTTTCATATTGCTGATGTTGGTGCCTTTGCACAGTTTAGGACAGGCACTTTTTGTCTTTTTACTTTATATTTTTCTTCAGCCACTAACATTCCTGTCAAGTCACATTATTTCCTAGGAGTTTAAATCAAGTAGCAGGTAACTATTTAAACCATTAATATTAATGCAAAAGACATTGTCACATTTTTTCAGTGTAATGGTCAACATTTCATTAAGACTGTAGAACATAGATTTAAAAAAAAAAGAACACAAAGAACTTAGAAAATCTCACTCGCATCTATTTTGAGTGTGTGAATGTTGTGTGGAGTGATAAGGTCCAAGCCAAGGTGACAAACATTACACAATACAGGGGTCGCTGTAGCTCAAGCGGTAGACCAGGTCAATTAGCAGGGTAGATGATTGGATCCTTGGCTGCTCCAGTCTGCATGCCAAAGTATCCTTGGGCGAGATACTGAACCCCAAGTTGCTCTCAGAAGTGTTCATGTGTAAATGTTAGATAAAAAGCTGTTAGGTATAGAAATGAATGAGAAAAGCACCATATAAGCACCAATCCATTCACAGAGCAGCATGCGTACACATATAAATTACCATTTCTATAAGCAGTGATGGACTAAAAGATTTAATGAAAGAAAAAACAAGTTAGTTTTATGTTACAATATACATACAATACTTAAAATACCACAATCATACATCATCACATTACTATACATTTATGTTACAATGTGCTCACCCCATATTATTATTATTATTACCTTTATTTTACCAGGAAGCCAAAATTGCAGCCATGTAAACTCAAAACATCTCAAAATACTACAAATATAACATGAAATATAAATCACAACA
>JAVDPK010002631.1:300071-318946 GCA_034780415.1 Cichlasoma orientale | reverse complement strand
TATATATCTCAAGAACTACAGCTAGTGATTTGAGATCCTATCAAACACGTTACAGAGCCCAGATATTTTTACATATTAAGCCCATTATAGCCAATTATGCATATTATTTTTTGATTGACAGAATTTTGTGTTGCTGAAATTTGGGCTTGTTTCACATTAAATACTTAAATTAACCATTTGTGTTCCTGTATTTGAATCACCTGTGTCTGAAGAGGAAAACAAGAGACTGAGAATATTATGCTTATTAATGTCATTAAAATAATGTTACAATAGTCTTGTAAATGCTGTGGTTATGTGTTTAAGCTCTGAACTTGTTTAGTTGAAATTCATATTTTTTCTATAAACCTTACACTCCAGAGGACTCTGTCACTGTGTCTTGCCTGGCAGCAGTTCCTCTGGGGTCTGTGGTTTGTGGATGGTGCCCATGGTGATTCAGTGGATAGTCACAGAATGATCAAGTTATTTACATGCACTACCAATTTATTTTTTTTATTTCACACCCTCTGCAGCTGTGTTGCTGTTATTATTGTTGTAATAAACCCTTCCCAATGTTAGAAACACGTTTTTTTCTTTCTCACACATAACAGCATGTTCCATGTTCTTCTGCCATTAAGTTAAATACAGCCACATCGCAGCTGCACCAGCAAGAGCTCTTAACTTACTGTAATTTTGAAAATGTGCCGTGCACGAGGCAAGCAAAGCTAATGTTTGCCTGTGTTTTGTCTGAAATATATAAACAAGGAGAAGCTCTAAAAATGTCCCACAGTGGTAAGAAAGAGTGCTACACTAAAAAAGTAATGTTTCCAGTCTTACTTTATTTTAAAGGGAGTGAATGAGTGAAAAAAAAGCTGCATCAGCAGTTCAGTTTGTTTAATACTTTGACCATGTCATTGTAAATAGTTTTATGTATGTGTTTTCATAATATTCTGGCTTTTGGTTTAGCAGGTCAGAAATCAGTCATTCCAGTTAATTTCTCTTCTCCAAAGTCAAGTCAAAGTGGCAGCATGCCAAGCAGGATATGTTATATATCTTTTCCATAACAACATTTTCCAGATCCCGGGCAAAATGAGATATATAATCTCTCTAACAAATTCTGGGTCTCTCTCTCAGGTCTTCTTTCAGCTGTGTGTGTCTAGAAAACCTTCAAAAGGAGGGATCCAGGAGGCATCCTGGTCAGGTGCCTGAATCACCTGAGCTGGGTCTTTTTTGTCAGGAAGGAGCACCGGTTACTCTCCAGTCTCTCTCTGGATGTCTAAGCTCCTCACTCTAAAAGATCAAGTCAACACATAGTTTGAAGAATGAAATTAATATACTGATTTTCTTTAGTTTCCCTGCAAATCTATATTGGCATTGGTCCAAAAGATCCATTATTGGCCAGACTCTACTTGCCAACATGTGGGAGGTAGAAACAGGCAGGTGTAAAGATCTGAGCAATTTTGGCAAGGTCTAATTTGTTCCAGTGAGTCAAATGGATCAGAGAAAGGCTTGTGGGGTGCTCCCAAAAAGCAGTCGGGTTTGCGATGAACCCCTTCTCATCTTCACTTCTGAGAAACTCTGCTTCCCTAAGATGCTCGTTTTGTATGAAATCATGTTACTGACCTGTTGCCAATTCACCTAATTAGTTGCAAAATGTTCCTCCAGCTGTTTCTGTTTAGCATCACTTAGTTTTCCAGCCTTTTGTCGCCCTTCCCAACTTTTTTTTTTGTTTGTTTTTTTATTTATTTTTTTAAGTCAGTCTTGTCTGGCAGCTTTTACAATAAGAATCATGATCTGAATGCACTGTTGTGCTGAACATATTTGCTTTTCAAAAATGAGTTCTATAGATTCTCTATAGGCTCCTCTTGATTGTGATTTTATTTCTATTTTATTTATTTATTTGTGTTATTGTTAACATATTTATATATGCATTGTGACAATGCCAGAATCGACAACTTTTTTGAGACATGCTGCTGCCATCAAATTCAAAATGAGCTAATATTCCTTTTAAAATTGTATATTTTCTCAGTTTAAACATTCAATTTGGTTTGTGCCATTGTGGTAAATATCTCTTAGAAAATAAAGCAATGCTAAATGCTCTGCAGGCTAAAAACTGCAGAAGCATGCAAAACATCCTGGCAAGTTTTGGAAGGTGCCCAGTAACTATTTTTCCTCAATGCAGCAATTGGTCTGACCCAAACGATTGCTTTTCTAAAGCAAAACAGTTTATGATCAGAGTCAACCTAGGTCATCTGGTCCACTCATTATTCTACAGAAATTGGCTGCAGTTCAGTCGTGGGCACTTGAGAGATAGTCCTAAGATAGTGAATGGAGCTGAAACTATTTTTTATTAATTCAATTCAGTTTTATTTATATAGTTCCAATTCTCAACACTGTACAAAAAAGAATCCGGGTCTTCCTCTACCTGGTAAGGTAATGGTAGCATGTGCATACAAATTTGCTGATGTCTTCACCAGATTATTCAATCTGTACTTGACCCGAGCCACCAAATCAGCCACAATCATCCCCGTCCCCAAAACACCCACGAACAGCAGTCTAAACAACTTCAGGCCCATCACACTCAAGTTGCTGGTGATGAAATGCTTTGAGAGGGTAGTCTCACAGCACGTCAAAGACTGCCTCCAAACAGTATTTGATCCCCATCAGATCGCCTACAGGGCAAACCGCTCCACCGAGGACGCCATCAGTCTCACCCTCCAATCGACGCTGAGCCACCTGGAATAACGTGGGACCTATGTCAGACTGCTCTTTATAGACTTTAGTTCAGCCTTCAATACAATCATCCCGGACGTTCTCATTAAAAAACTGCTGGACCTGCATCTCCCCCCTCCACCTGCGCACAAATAAAGAACTTCCTCACTGACAGACCCCAGTCAATGAGGCTGGGTTCTCACCTATCAGCCATCCCCAGCCCCCTCCTGTACACCCTTTACACACAAGACTGTACACCATCCCATCCACAAAAATTCCATCCTTAAGTTTGAGGATGACACCACCGTGGTTCAGCTCATTACAGGAGGGGGTGGGGATGCATATAGAGATGAGGTGAAACATCTGTCCATGTGGTGTTTAGCCAACAACCTGCTGCTGAACACTTCAGGATATCATTGTAGACTTCCGAAGGACCAGAGTGGACCACACCTCTACATCAATGGGGATGTGGTGGAGACAGTGACCTCCTTCACATTCCTGGGAGTCCACATATCAGAGGAACTGACCTGGCCTGTCAACACCAATCCAGTGATGGCAAAGTCCCAGCAGAGATTACACATTCTGAGGGTCTTTAGGAAGAACAAACTGGATCAGAGTCTGCTGGTGACCTTCTACCGTGATCACACCATCGAGAGTGTGATCACATGCTGCATCTCTGCCTGCTACGCTGGGTGCTCGGCTGCAGACAGACACGCTCTCCAGAGGATCATAAACACAGCCCAGAAAATTGTCGGCTGCCCTCTGCCCTCCCTGGAGGAGATCACTGGCTCCAGATGCCTGAGAAGGTCCACGACCATTCTCAATGACCCCTCCCAGCCAGTGCATCACCTGTTTGAACAGTTGCCTTCTGGGAAACGATTCAGGTCAATGAAAGCCCGCACATCCAGGCTAAGAAACAGTTTCTTCCAATGGGCCATCAAAACATTAAACAACCACTGAACTGGTCATTGATCCTGCCAATGCCTCCAACATGCGAAATACCACCTTGCAAAAACCATGTTTATGTTTATAACTCTGTGCAATACCTACCAAACTGCTGCTAAATACCAACACACATCTATACCTATAGCACTTATATACATCCATACTCATATTCCTGATAAGTATATTACTGTGAAATTTTCCTTAAGTGTATAAATACATCTTAGCTGTGTAGATATATCTTAAACAAATGTGTACAAAGTGTTTTTTTTATTGTATTCTGCTTTTATATACTTTACACTTATTTTGCTGCACATGTGACATATAATGACAATAAAGCTATTCTATTTTACAGAGGAGAGAAAATGCAGAATACATTTGTGCAAGCCTGGGAGAATGAGTTTATATCTGAATGTTTGAATGCTGCTAACTCCCAACAAGCAGAACAACGTGAAAGGGAAACAACACAATGTTATAACTCTTCGCCCCATAAAGACGACAAAGGCTAGAGGCTGTAGTGGCCCATGACATTTTAGACTGCTTCTGTATGGAGTACTATTATTGTTTATTTCTTTTTGCAAAACAACTGAAGTTACCCAATGACAGCTAAAGAAAAAAAAAGTGAATATGACATCAGTTTTATGCTCAAATTTTCTATCTTTGAAGATTAGTGAATAACATCAAAAATTTGGGCAATGGCTGGAAAAGTTGAAAATATTTCTCTGGCGGGGAAAGTGTTAACGACAAAAATGCCCGTATTTATTTTGCAAACACATTCTGGGGCTAAAGATGCACAGGGGCCCGCTTCACAAGCACCCCCTTGAAAACCGTGTTGGACTTCTTGACTATTTAGAACATCTTTGGAGTGACTGATATTAGTGTGGTGTGATATGGATATGTGCATAAATTTTTTAGACAAGAGAATAATACAGTGAAGCAATTTTCAGAGATGCGGTGTAGAAGTTTTATTTTCCGTTCGCCTGACAGAAATGTCGATGTCAGTGACACATGAGAACACATCTAAAGTGCACCATTTCCTACTGTGTGAAAATTGATAACTGTGGAAAATATCCTGACCTGAAGCTTCCGAAATTTTATACCTGTCAAAACTAAGTGATGATACAGCATTAGTGCAGGAGGGGACGATGATGGACAGAGACCTGCAGAACCATCCTGAGGCAGCTTTTGCTGTATTAATGGTCCCAGCAGCTCATCAACTTTAGAAGTTGATTGAAAATCTTAAAAATCTAGAAAGAAAGAGGAAAATATACTGCTGGGAACTCCATCTTATTAGAAGAAGGACCAAACCCTGATTCTTGTTTGCAAATTTGATCTGAGCAGTGTTCCTCACATCATACTGGACGCCACTGGGACATGACAACCTCTTTTTTTTTTTTTTTTTTTTTTAAATCAAAACTGACGAGCAAAGATGATGCATTCACTCGTTACCTTGGTTACAGGGCATTTTGAATGGAGACATCAGGGGAGGACAGACACTCATCGGGGAGTGATTAGTTTTAAACAAAGTTTTATTTTCCACTAAACAGTGTGAGCTCTGTACACAACACGCCCGCTAATTGTCAAAAAGTAATCTAAAGCCACACATCTCTTTTTGTGGACATAAGGAGTTTTTTTTTGTTTGTTTGTTTGTTTGTTTTTTTTTTGTTGGTTTTTTTTTTTTTTTTTTTTTTTGTGGGTTCTACACAGCAGCCTGATTCTGGTTACACAAAAATGAAGCTTTTGAGGATAATTGGCTTAAGTGATTGTCTGTCTCTCAAGGCAATGCAGTCACACTGGAGTAAAAATAGGACAGCAACCTCCTTACGAATAGGAAAAATCTGTGGCGTTCCAGTAAGTGCAGTGAGTCAATGGAACACCCGTTTCAAGTAGCTGCAGCGACCACTTTCCAGGCAATTGAACAGGTCGTCTGGTGGGAGGCGACATGTCTGTAAACAATTGTGGCCTGACTCAGACTGACTGCAGTCACTCACAGACAAATAATTGCCTTCTAATTTATAAACAGATAGATTGCCAACACGTTGCAGCCGATCTCAATCAGTCTTCAACAATGAGCGCAACTCTTCTGTGCAGTTCTTTGCACTAGGAGGCTCGATTCATCTGGTTGATAACCAGTTCTTCTCTGATACAGCAATGAAACAAAGACATTTTGTGAGTGATCGCAGACCTGCTGCATGTCTTTAAAGCAACAGTGAGATTGCAAGTTCACTGCACATAGTCACAATAATTTTGTTCCTGCCATGCTCTGCAACTGCTGTTTTTCCTAGTCCGACTGCAGCATAAAGGAGCTAGTTGAACCAGGGAGCAGACCAGGATAAACAATGAAAGTCAGCAGCCTTAGCAGAAAAGGTCAGGGATCACAGCCTGCATACCCAGAGATACAGGTGGATTACAAAGTGGTGTTAACTGTATCTTATGGTTGATCAGTGGCATTAGAAGGTGCAAAAATAGTAGACACAATTTTATGAATAAGTATGCTGGAACAATATGTCCTTATCTAGTAGACATCATTCTCTGCTGATGCCTGTGTGATTTTTCCTGGTTACAGACGTTTTTACAGGCAGCAGACTGCCTGATCGCCATGCGGTGGATCACTCTGCCAATTACTGAGACACAAAGTGACTTTCACGACCCAGTGGGCACAGCGTGTAGCCAGCTAAGACAGAATTACTCACCCTGTATGTATAGAAAACCCTCAACAGCAAAAACCATTAGCAGTGCTAGGCTGACACACATGAACACACTGGCATGGAGGGAAAACTGTGCAAGTATGCACAGAGTATGTCTATCAATGATATTTTCACTGTACTTCAAACTACAAATGTGATGAATCCATAGTGTTTGTTTTATTAGACTAGGCTGTCAAGACCATGAACAAAGATCGGGAGAACTCACACATTAAGTGGTTCAATTGTGGTCTAGATCTGATAACCTTAATACTACCCTGTATTATGGAGGAGGGCAAAATGGATTTTTTTTAAAAAATATATAAATAAATAGTTTTAAAAAAAATCTGGGTCAGTTAAAATGATTATGTCCTTTGTCCCCTGATTGCCAAGACTTAAGAGAACAATTTAATAAAAACAAAAATGACATGTTTGCCTAGGGTTAGCGTTGGGGTAGTCACTGATGATGACTTAGACCTTAGAGGGTTACTGTACAACCTTAAAAACCCAGACATTTGGAATTTCTGAAGCACAGTGAAACATGCTGTATATAAAATGAACACTTTCCTTTTCCCATGCAAACACATTCATTAATAATGATCCATATGTGCCCCAAACACGAACATAAGCCCAAGTGCTCATTATGGCATCTTGTTCCTGCATCCTGCACATTTGAGCCTTTGTGAGGCTAATGGTTGGCCTCCACAGTAAATCACCCTGTGTATCAACGGGTAGCACATTTAGAAATCAACAGATAATGATGGCAAGGGTCTGTGGCTGAAGCCGAGGGGGACTGTGGTCGAAAATCAGCTTGCAGCCTCAAGGTTTATCTGTGTGCATTTTATATTACCTGCATATCTGACTTAAAAGAAGACTTCTTACTAACCTCAGGTTTCTATGTTCACTGAAAAAAAAAATAAAAAGACCTGCAGTCTGTGTTTCTTCTAGCTACCAAAGTCATTTGGCTAAGCATGGTAGAAACTGTACTGGGTGTAATGTGTTTCAAAGTAATGCGGTACTGTAATCACATTGCATTTTTTCAGTAATGCAGTAACGTGTTACTGTACTAAATTCAGTAATCACATTACAGCTACAATTATATTGTTACTTGCATTATGACAGGTGAATAGAAAGAAAAAAAAAAGCATCAAACATGCTTTTTTCTTCTGTTATTTTGTATAGAGGGAGGAGAAAATGGTGGAGCGGTCTGCAGCTTTAGAGGAGAGGAGATATGGACAATTTATTTGCATTGCAAGAAAGAAGAAGAGTGTGATGGTACTGTGTAAACTGTGTCCTGAACAGCAGAAATACAACTTCGACTCTTTGCGAGCATCTGCGCCGACAGCATGCTAACCCAAAGCTAGGGCAGGGCCCAGAGTAATGTTAAAGCTGAATGAGTGCCGAGCTGAGCCGTGCAGCGAGAGTCTGATCTTCAACAGATAAGAAAAGCAGTGTTGAGCAGTCAGGCCTGTAGCTTTGTAGCCTTCATTTGTACCTGTACATATACATGTGGCGATCGCTTTCAAGTTTCCTTGGACTGGTTTTCAACTGCTTTGTGTTATTACCTCAGGAAGTTGTGTTTTTGGCAGCGCGTGCGTGCATGTGTGTGTTGCATTCTGTCTGTAAACACGATAGCTCGAAAAGTTTTAAATGCATTTTGATAAATCTTTGTAGGGCTGTAGAGCGGGGTCATGTTAATAATCCATTACAATTTGGCTGACATCCATCAAAATCTTCAAGGTAAATTTAATGATGTATTGGTCAAAAATTGACGAAAAGACTTATAACTTAGAAACTACAATTCCTACAAATGTGGTGTGTAATGTGAACATATATAAAGTGCTGTATAAAGACTATCATGTCACGTTTGACTTCTGACCTCTGCTTCAAGGTCAATAGATATATAATAATGCTATACAGAGCTATTTAAAACTACGTTTCTTTCTGCTATTGTTTGCATTGACAGCATATAGGCATATGAGGAATGATCTATGGAGATTGCAAATATCACATTACTTTGGACCTCTGACGTCTTCTTCAAGGTCAAACTTTCATAAAATGTCTTTTTTTCTTTACAGTTATGCTTAGAAAGTTCCTGCCTTTGTTTATATTGGCAACATTTAGGAAATGGAAATGATACTGATATGGCTATTCTAAATATCACACTCTAGTTTGCATCCACATATCATGTCACATTTGACCTCTCACCTCACTTTGACATTTCCCATCTGCTTTTCTTTCAAGTTGACCCCAAAATGTGTCACATCCTCTATGAGCTCAACAAATATCAGCAAACACATAAACTGTTTGTGTGCAGTTTGTCACACAATGTTTCTGTTAGCTAAAGGTTCAACTGATGCATTCCCCAGGGAGAGAAAAGAGTGTGAGATAACTTCACTCAGAGATGGAGAAAAATTTAAGAAAGAGAGGTTATATTTAAATGATCATTGACATCTGATAAACTGGATAGTTAAAGCTTACATGTAATGTCCTCATTTTTAATCAGATATTGGATCTGTTTGTGATGTGAAGTTGTGTTTTTTCATATTGTGAAACATCCTGTGAAAACAAACTGAGGAAGACTAACTTTATGCTATTCAAATATAAGTCAGTTTAGTGCAGGATAAACAGGTTAGCTTGCTGTTCTGCGTTGACCTGGTGCACAGCAGCTGTAGTGTTCATGGTCAGAGTAAGGTTACATCAAATGTAGAAGAGACAAGTTTGAATTCAACCTGATGATGCTGAGATTCATTCACTGAGTTCCACCTTTATATTTTCTAGTATAGCAACAGTATAATAACCTCCACTAACAGTGTAGGGGATGGAAATAAGCTAAGACAGCTTGTGAAATATTAGGCTACATCTTGTGGAATTCAGCTGTGAAAATCCACCAGCAGCAGTCAGCCTTAGAGCAGCAGTAGCAGCAGCACAGGTCAGCTGATCAAAGCTTGTACACAAAGAAAATCACAATAGAAATTATTATGGGCTGTGATTCTTTTCTGCAACTGATCTTAGGGTTACTCCACCTGCTGAATCTTACTTTTACCCCTGACTGCACTGTTTAGGTGTGGAGGCAAAGTAAAAACTAAGTTTGGATTCCCATGTAATAATATTATTGTGTTATTATATTAATATAGCACAATGTTCAGTTAGCTTTGTACAAATATAGATGCTTTTTTACTTTGAGGAAATGTACCTTTTCAATTTTACTTGAGTAAAGAACTTGAGCTGGTACTTTAACCTTTACTGGAGTATTTTTTAACATTCTGTATTTAAGTATCTGTACTTCTACTTAAATACAGAATTTTTTTTTTGTTTTCCACCTCTGTAATATAAACTGTAGAAAATGTTGAGCTAACACTTGCTTAAATAATGTTGGAGTTTTTCCATGTATGACTCAGGAAAGTTTGGACGCCGCAGTGATGCACTGCACCATCTTGTGTTTCAAAGTATTAGAAGGTGAGAATAGCCAGGCCCTTCAGTTTATTATTTTAGTTTCTGATGCACAAACTGCAAATAAACAGTGCAAGGTTTTGCCCCAAATCCTCATCCAGCAAACCTCTTGGCTATGAGTTGAAAACTCTCGCTCATCACATGCCTGGAGGTGTGACGTGGAATTTGGCATTGGAATTTTTAGTGATGCTGGCAACTTTTTCATCTTTGGCCTGCGGCCACAAGGCTGTGTGGATTGTAATTGATCGAATTCAAAGAATAAACAGACTTTGAGATCTTCAAGTTAAAGATTAATTAAAAAAAAAAAAACAGAAACAAGGAGATAAATTAAATCTGTTTTTTGCATGTTAATCTAAAAGTCAAAATTTTTAAAAACATAAAATAAAACTGAAAATTTAGGACTGCAGCGTGCTCCATCACATATCACTACAACATAAGTACACAGTAGATGCCTTAATTTCTTTAAGATTTGATAGGAAGATGGAAAACGATGGAAATATCTGCAAACAAAGATGAAACACAATATATAATGCAACAGTTTGTACTATTTTAACAAGCTTGAAAGTCAATATTTGGTATAACCTTTATTTAAACTTTTAGCCAAGGGTTTTTTGTAAAATCTTTTGTCTTTGGGAATAGTTTACGCTTCTTGAAAGGCATTTCAAAGCTCTTCTTTGGACGTTGGCTGCCTTTTGTACCATTCTCGATTCCGTATTGTGGAAATTGTCATGGTTGCTGTGGCAGGCAGGAAAAGGCAAACCGAAATGCAGGACTCAGAAACGGATGGTTAAACTTAAAGGAGGTTTATTGCAAAAAGAAAAAACAAACAGTACAGCTAAACTGGGCTGGGGGAACAAAGACGCAGACCTGACACAGGGAAGCACCAGGAACTAGAAATAACAAACGAGAACTAATAAAAACATAATCAGAGATACAACTTAAAACCAAAAGAACACAAAACACTGGGCCACCGGCCCAGGACCATGACAGAAGTAACACTGAGGTCTGGACTGTGGGGAGGCCAATCTATAAATGATTCCAACTTATGTTTTTCTATCCAGGTATGTTTTTACTGCATTGGCAGTGTGTTTGGGATCATTGTCATGTTGAAAAGTGAAGCCTGTGCCAACCAGACACTTTACAGATGGTATTACATCTAAATGATTTTTTGACAAGATCCCCAACACCACTCACGGAAATGCATCACCAAACCATGACAGAGCCTCCACTGTGTTTTACGGATGGACGCATACGCCAACTTTTGTACGTCTCTCATGACCTCCGATTGACTGTGACTTAAAACACAAATTTCCATTACTTCATGAGACCTGTTGCCACCAATTTTCCATCCAGTTTTGTGTTACTTGGCATAGGTCAGCCCTTTCTCCCTGTTTCTCTTCCTTGAGAATGGCTTCTTGACGACCCTCCTTCCACTGATAACATTTCTGATGAAGCTTTAGCAAACAGTAGTCGAGCAGTTGATTCACTGAATGGCCACATTTCTGTCTCATCTTGTCTTGTGTCCTCAACTTGTTTATTTTCCTCAGATTTTTTAAGGACACACTGCACACCATGCTGGGATGTTTGCCACGCTTTCTCTTTGAGAATCTGCTGATGCAAAAATATTATTTCACGCCTGTCAAAATGTTCTATCTTTTGCTTTGTTGTTTATTTTTTTGCTTTGTTGTTTGTTCAGTTTATGTTTGTTAATAACAGCCTATTGCAAAAAGTGCCTAAAGATACTGTTGAAAATTGGACCTTTTTGGCTTATTAGTGTGTTATGTGTAGACATATATATGTAAATAGTGGTCCATTCCTTGATTTACGTGCCTTTTTATGCTATTATAATAGGTCATTATAGCATAATAAAAAAGTAATTCCTGTGAAAATGGTCAGGAACAAGGACTGGACTCAATATTAGTGAAAAAGCAATTTCCAAAGAAAAACTCTAAAAGACTTTCACAAATCCAGTCGAACTATTGCTCCAGACCACTTTAAAAAACATGCAAAAAAGGCAAGCTTTAGCCCAGTATTGTATGCAGAGAAATTAAATTTACATACATAAGTACTGTATATGTACACAATTATCATATGTCATCTAAACATATAATATAATGTGTCTACTATCTAATTTTAGGGTCTTGGCTACTTTTAGCCAAGTTTCGGTCACGTGATTTTACACGCAAAATGACAACATAAAAGCAGACAGAATAACTACTGTACAGTGTATTCTTTTTTATGCAAGCACACCGATGTGAATACTTTTGAGGCTCTATGTGACTGTCAAGTCTTGTTGCAACAGCGCCTCATTATGAATTGATAAATGAGTTCATGCATCATTAACTTTCTGACAGAGACCCTGCTCTGATGTATGTACACATACACACAGTAGATGTTTTTTTGCATACGCTCACATCAAATAACAGTGCCTCTGCTCTTCAGCATTTTATATTAACTGGAGATTAAGTAAAATAAAAATTAAAAGACACACAGTTTGCCATGATTCATTAATTAAGAAGCTCGTAGGAGAGAGAGGCAAGACAACAACATACATATTGATTTCATATTTTTCTGTAAACTCATAAAGAAATTAATGAGCTGTAGAAATACTTAAAACAGATTTTTAAGTAGAGTTGAAAACCTTAACGTATTCTTCAATTTCTGGGTAAGCAAACCCAAGTACTAGTAGATAAAACATCATTTCTGGTCATATTCATGGACGATACTGTAAAGATTCAAACCACTGCAATGGCTTCTGTTATAAACATGATTTCCAGGAGAGGTTCTGTCTACTTTTATAGTATAGTCACTTTTGCGATATAGATAATAATTCAGTAACATACAAGCACTTTCCCTTGTTACAACAATTCCAAAGAAATCCACTATCAGCAATTTAAGTTCTCTATCAGTTTTATCATTCAACATTTGAGAGGACCTAATAAGACAAATCTAATCTAATCTAATCCATCCGATGGATCAGAAACATCACAGATTAACAAAAAAAAAAAAAGAGAGAGAAAGAAATCGGGAAGAGGGCAAATGCTTCTTCACAGCACTGTAGAAGTATGGGAAAACAAGTCTTGATCATGACCTCAGTGTGACCTCTCGATATGTCTGTTCATAAACGCTACCCAGTGAGAAATCAGCTTCTTGGTAGCATCCACACCACATTTATCAGGTTAAGTTTCAAAACACCAAGATAGTGGCAGTGAAAAGACTCAGCTCGAGGCTTCTTGACCTCCCTAAGCCATATAAAGTTTATGAGATGATTCCACTCTTGATTTTACTGTACTCTTAAAATTATTTCTTAGCAACATTGCACTCAGCCATCAACCTGTCAGAAATGGAAGATGAAAGAGATAATAAATAATAAGTAATTTTCCAAATCTGGAAAGAGTTTTTTTTTTCTTATATTATTATTTAACATGCCCTCCACACTGACTTGTGTCAGGGTGAGATCCTTGGAGTCCCTTAACACTACTTTGTGTTAAAAGGTAAAAGCTCTTTGACGGGTGATGTTTATTTTTTTTTTCTTTTAACCAAAATATTCTTACAAACTTTAGAGGACAGAGGACTGCTACAAACACCCTTCCCCAGAATCTAACCATATGCCACATGGCATCCCAAACATCCATAAAGTAGATATCCCTTAAGTACTGACACTTTGGCACCTACTGTATATAAAATCTGAGAGAAGAGAAAAACAGAAGCAAACTTGGCAGAGTTCAAAAAACAGGCAAAACATTCTAGCCTCAAGGATGCTACAGGGAAGCTGCATTTATGTCCAGCAGGTAAGATTTTACTTCTAGACACTAGAATGCATACACATATTTACCAGCTGAGACAGCGTGGCTTGTGTTCTTTTCACCTTATGAGTCTCTCACTCTGTGTGTGTCACAGCAATCTCACGTACACCGACTGTAGGAGGAAATAAAAGCACTTTTATGTACTTTGGTAGGTAGTCATGTATGTCTGTGGACATATTTCATTAATGTTATACATCCATGTGAAATACAATAGTGGAATTTTCAGATGTACAGATGAGATCAAATTGGCTGAGGTTGACTTTGAAGATGGATATGGTCTGCCCATTAGGCAGCCTCTAAGGCTGAAATGCCAGACTGCAGTTTTTCTAATGGCCACATGAAGCTGACTCCAACAGTCAGCAGTCCCATATTAAAATGCCCAACATCTGGTATGAAATTGAGATTTATAGCCTGGTACAAATACGTTTTTGGTCTCTTAGCTAATTTTCTTTTCATGACAACTATATGTCATAAAGGGAAAATTCAAGGGACTATATTTTAAAACTCGCCTGTTTAGATTTTATTACCGGAGGTTTGGAATTCTGGCGGTTTGAGTGTTAAGACTTTAAACCTACAACAGATAACTAAGTCTAGTGATCCAGTGATTGTATTACAGCAGTGTCACAAAGACACAGATGTTGCCCACACTGCATCACTTTCCAGTTTTCCTCATAACCTAGCAACCACTATCAACACAGCTCACAGCGATGAACACCAAAGAAAACGATATTCGCTACCTTGAGGCATCATTAAAAATCAAATTTTCTGTTACCATGCCTACTCTTTTTTACAATCTATACTTCAACACTCTATAGGAGGGTGGAAAGCATAATTGTTCTGGATGCTAAATGCTTCTTTTTTTTTTTTTTCCAGAAGCAGAATTAACAGGTCCATGTTTGTTTGTGGCTGTTTTTTGTTATTTTTAGATCACAAATCATTAGAAGAATGAAGGTGAAATTCGGTTGTCACTTTAGGAGTATTTCATGCAAGAAAGTTATTAAAACACAAAATGAGTGGTCCAAGCTATCATCATGATATAGGTGATATGGTAATGGTCTGTGCCAGCGCAAAACCCTCTTTTGACATCAAAAAGCTGCTGTCTACTGTTTACAAAGAAGTGCACTTTCAGTTTTGCATCTCAAAACCACTGAGCAAATCAGTGTGATGATGCACTTACAAAAATGCATCCATGTGAGAGGAAAGTTCTTTGAGTGATCTACTAACAGGGTGCTAATTTATATACAAAAATGCAGGCAGTTAATTTCCATAATTACCTGCCAAGAACAGCGCAAATTAGTAGCTCAGAAACAAGCACACACAATGAGGGAGTTATGTCTTGATAAAAATAATGCAGTGTAATGCACATGTTTTCCACATGTTTCTCTATGGAAACAGGGTGGCAGTTAAAACAAATGAGAGAAGGTCAAAAAATAATTTGTTTGGTATGTTTTTTAAGGGTAAAATAATTTTTAGAAATTGCTGAGGATGGTGTACATGTATGGTCCCAAGGACTGAGACTCAGGTGGAGTGCAGGATTTATCCAGAGGAGAGTTAACTGGTGTATTAGAACAAAGTGGAAGTGATTGAGAATGAGAGCAACTCAGCCATGAAGCACCAGTTGACTCTCCTCTGGATAAGAAGGGGATGTTACTCGAGTCCATATACGTGTGAAAGCAGATGAGCAAATACTTTGGGCAGTTTAGTGTATGCTCTAGCTAGTTACTAAGTGCTAACTAGCCTGCCTGTTAACCAATTCAGGATGACTGTAGCATACTTCTGAAATGTGTCATTCGAGTTTAAAAGCAATGTTGCGCTGGCCGGCCACTAAGTGCTTCTAGGTTTGTTTGTACGGTTGCTTTTTTTTTTTTTTTTTTTTTTTTGCTGTAAATCAAATCCCACTTAGTGCAGGAAAATTCCACTCCAGTGGCAGGCTGGTGGCAGTAATGAAACAAAGATTAGTAGGCAGCCAATTTTAATACTGGAGGTGTCATTTTTCTGTGCATATTACAAAGAATCTATGGACAGTATGTAGCTATCATGATGTAATTCATTGGTTCATTGGCTACTATTTTAAAGCCTCGAGATCAGAATCTTGGTAAAAAAAAAAAAAAAGCAAAAGAATGGATCCCATGAGGAAAAGTAGTTCTGATTGTGAAACCACTTTAACCACTAATAAGCATATCAGTCTGTGGATAATCCTGAGGCATAGTATGACCAACATTTACAAAGTGGAAATTTTTTTATTCAATATGACCCAAAATGAGTGTTTGAACCCATGAACTGATCAGGAAGGTGGTGTCAGAGGTCAAAACAGAAAGTAATTTTCCCATAAACCTCTATAGGTCTGAAAACCTTTTTGCAACCACATCTATTTCCATCAAGTAAAATTCAGACAGAATGCCGGTTTAAGGGCCTTCCACATTGGTTTCACCATTTTTTATTGGTTTCATGGAGCGTGTCAAGTTTCGCACTTTCCTTCACCTAGTATGCAAAACTTCAGTGTCTGATGTTTAAGCAGTAATTCCTTCTCAAGTAAGATTTCCAAGTCAGTTGGAGAAGCCCACCAACCCTGACTTTGTAGTACAAGTGAAAATTAGTAAAACTGTGGTGCTTGTGGTCTGTGCTGCTGATGTTGTGTAATTTTGGCTGGCTGAATAGGCCACACACAGAGTACTGGCTCCGTTTTGTCTATGCTGCTCTCCTTGGATGAGAAACAGGCATTGTGCTGAACTCCAGGTATTGGCTCTGCCTTGCCGGCGAGTGATGTCACTTCCAGGATGAGACCTGGTTTCCAGCCAAGACAACGCACTAGCTGAAGTCATCTGATGAATTTGCTTTGGCCCACAGTTATAAAATTGCAAAGTCTTCCCATGATTCCAGTTACAAAGTTAAAACAGTACTCCTAGTGTTCACCGTGGAGTTTCTCTCCAGATGGTGTTTACTCCCAAACTACTGTGGGAGTGTGAATATTACTGAAAGATAATGCTAACTTGGTGTCTTCCAGGTGAAACACATTCTACTAGTAAACTTATCATTGCAGACTAAGGAATAAAAGCACATTAAGGTAAATCCATAAAGTACATATCTTCTAATTTACCATCAAAGAGCAGGAAAACTAGAATACAGAACTGCATGAGCCAAAGAGCTATCAGTAAAATGTTACTCCTCTGTGTCCCTTCAGACCAGGTTGATAAGTGATACGATGTCTTACTGTGTGTACAGTGGTGTGTTATGTGCAGTCCTCTGTGTGTTAACACTTAGGTACCTACAACTAATACTGTACATACAGGACGCTTAATCTTTAATCCTAAAGTGCTACCTACAGAAAACGATGATGATCTCCATAACTGCATAGAAGTTAATTTTACTGTACTGTAAATTTAGACCAGGTATTAATCTTTCTGAAAATCCTCTTACTAACACTGATCTTATGGTTGAGCCTATAGAGATAATGAAGTGACATACGCAGGGTTTGCTATTTGTAATCAAATTTCAACTACTAAAAATGCCACCCTGCCACCCTCTAACTCTGCCCATGTACCTGAGTTATATGAGATGCATGAGAACCTGCCTACCAACATAAGGTAAATCTTTGCCATTTACAAAGATGAGAGATATGCTTTTGAATGTTCACTGTACTTTGGGCAAACTGATGATTTGCTTAATCCTCAGGGACATCCATCAAGCATGACAAAATACTTGAAAGGCATGAAAATGTTCTATAATCCTGAAAAAACTGTAAAAACAACAATGTCTGCACATTCCTCTCCACAAGGGCCTTTTGAATCCCTACAAACAGACTTTATTCACATGCCAAAGTGTGATGGATATGAGAATATTCTTGTATGTGTGGATAAATTCACAAACTGGACAGAAGCCTGGCCCTGCAGGAAAACTGACTCCATCTCTGTTGCCAAATGTCTTCTGAAGGATGTGATCCCAAGATCTGGCATTCCACGAAGCATCAATTCAGAGTAGTTTAAGAAAGTCAAATTTTACAAAAGTTAATAAATGTCATGATTTGCCAAGCTGATAAACATGATGTACACGTATGTGGACATATGATTTAGCATAGGTAAAATGTGGACATAGGAAGTTAGTTTTGTTGAAAATATGTACACGTTAGCATAACTGCTAGCAACAAAATGAAAGAATAAAATTGTATTTTCTGATAAATTTGGTAGAAAACAATAGTTTACTACTGTGCTAGCAGATATAACAACAGATTAATTGATGGAGAAAACTCAGAGATGGAAAATTTGTCAGATGGTGATGATCTCGTAGGGGATACTGAATATCAACCTCCACGACAGGAACCAAGCAGCAGTGAGGAAGACACTAGTGGGTGTGAAGATCCCATTCCACAGCCCTCTAAGCCTATCAGGGGGCGTAAACGTCTCTGTGATGAATATGATGGATATCGTTCAGATCGTGACATTGGCAGATCACACACTCCCAGGCATCGCTCTCAGACACAGCAAGATGAGGCTGATGTCACAATCTTGTTGAAGAGACAACACCAGGACCAAGACATCAAGAACAGTCCAAGAAAGGGCGTGGGATTCATGTTTCCCTCCTTATTAAGGCCTAATGTGTCGATTCAAAAGAAGAGGGAGTGCATCCTCAAAGCTCTTTGCATCTATCTTAATAAAGACCCAAGCATTCCCTTTAAAGAATACCTGGTAACGATTCTTTAAGTAATAAACTGTTATATAATAGGAATAAATATGAATTCTTCCATTTACCAGGATATGTTGAATTAAATCCAAAGCTTTTGTCATGTCAAGTCTGGAATTTTTTCCATTTTTTAGGGGCTAAACCATTGTATATAGTGCATCTGGAAAGTATTCACAGCGCTTCACTTTTTCCACATTTTGTTACATTAGATCCTTATTCCAAATTGTATTACATTCATCTCTTTCCTCAAAATTCTACAAAGGATGTAGACATCTACAAGGATGATCAGTAGATGATCAGTAGAAACAGCTCCATTTTGAGCATGGCACAAGCTTTGGATTTAATTCAACATGTTCTGGGAAATGGAAGAATTCATATACAAAATCATTTGAAACTATTTTGACATCTGGTTAGCATTTCAGTGGTTTTGTCTCTGTTTTTCTTTGATAAAGGATTCAGATGGGCCAGCTGTGCAGAGGGATATTGAGCAGCTAAATGTTGGCGTCTACAGCATAAAGGTGGAGGGAGGTGAAGCCACAACTCCTCCATCAGATGTTGGGCTTGTAGTTGAAGGAGTTGAACTTCTCCAGGACCTGGGTGATGTTGCATCTGCATGTGCAGTCTT
>JAVDPK010002631.1:279154-289317 GCA_034780415.1 Cichlasoma orientale | reverse complement strand
TATAAGAGTGGCTGTCTTAGTAAATTCCAATTCTTTAAAATTACTACTACTACTACTACTACTACTACTACTACTACAAAACACCAAAAGCCACAAAATGCTCAGATTTGCATTTACCTTGCCTTGTTTTCAGCACAACCTCACATGTGTGATCGAACAGTTTTTTTTTTTTGTTTGTTTTTTCCATTCTAACATAGTGTATTACCACATTGGACCTAAAATCACACAAGATCAAATTTGAGTAGAAAACAAGTTTGTTGTTTTTGGTTTTTTTTACTGTGAAAACCACGAAATAAAAATGTTCGTGGTTTTCTATTCTTACAATTTAAAATACAAACATAAGTTGTAATTTTCAAAAACATGCACAAATTTAGCAAACAACTATTTACATTAGACTGCAGGCAATGCCTCAGGTGGGTTGTTTTTTTTTTTTGCGCAACTATTTGCAGAACAATCAGGTGTCACAATAAGATGCCACACAAATTATTTGTGCCCCTCCAAAAACCAGTTCCTGTCCACCACGAGACAGAGGGACACCTCACAAGCAGAACTCGCCTCAGTATTGCCGTCTGTCTTTGCCACCTTTTGACCTGTCCCTCAGCAACCAAATGCCACATGTTGCCATATCATTTTTTGATTGGTTGATGTGGTACATTTTTCCACCAATAGTAAAGGGGATTTCATTTTGGGGGGTTTTGTTTTGTTTTATTTTTGCCAGTTTTTTTTTTCCATACACAATCTGCATCAAACGTTAGGATAATGTACTGGAAAAAGCACGTCACAATTTTTGATCATAACTCTGGTTTTACTTGGCTTAGCAACACAATTTAAAAACTGGTAAGTAGATTGAAGTCTGCACTTTGGACTCATGTTGAAACAGAGACTTGTGAAGACTGTGTCCTGCTGCTACGTCATCTTACACCAAGTTTGTTCTAGCCAGTTCAGCAGCACAGTTGATAGGAATTTATCTTGCTATGCTCACATATGCCACACGATACATCCAACAACACAGCACATGATATATAATATAATGCATATAACAGATCAACCAGTGCAGTTTATCAGTGTACCTATGTTTAAAAGTGCTTATTTTGTGCAACAAGGTACAGTCAAGATTGGACAAGTGAACAGCCCATAGTGCAATAGGTTCACTTAATATTGTGAATGCATGATACACAGGTTTGTCAGTGATGGAGAAAGTAAGCACGAGCTCTGTAACAGCTCTATAAAAATGGATCATACCCTCCTGACTGGCTCCATATTTCCTTAGCTGCTGGAGGAAGTAGAGTCTCTGATGGGCTTTACTAACAGCCTTCCAAATGAAAGATTGTTGTATAGCGGTGCCTAGGAAGCAGAATGCGGAGACCCTCTCAGCCTGGCCATTGACGGAGAAGGGGAGATGTTGAACTGGCTCCTTTCTAACGTCAAAAATCAGTTCCTTAGTTTCAGATGTGTTGAGAATCAGATCACCAGCTGTTCTACCTCATTCCAGCATGCACATTCATTGCTGTCAGAGATAAGACCTACCACTGTGATAGCATCAGCAAACGTTAACAATTTAACAGATGTTGAATGAGAGTGACAGTTGTTTGCATCGAGAGAGTATAATAATGGGAGACAAGGCACACCCTTGTGGAGTGCCGGCATTAAGGACCCTGGGAGACGAGACATGATTATGAATTTTAACAACTTGTTTCCTACAGGACAGAAAGTTCCATTGACACAGTGCATTAACACACGTAGCCAGAAGAGAGGGTTGTACAGCCTGACAGGAACAATGGTGTTAAATGCTGAACTAAAATGAAGAAAAAGAACCTGGGCTTATGTGGACTTTGAGGCACTGGAGAGTGCCTCAAAGTGACGCTGCATCACCACACCCCTGTTAACCTTGCAGCTGAACTGATGAGAGTCTAGAGTGATGTGGGACTAAGCACTCAAAGACCTTCATAATAACTGAAGTGATCACAACAGGCCTGTAATCATCAAGACAGGCAATGCTATTTTTCTGAGGCACTGGGATGATTGTAGCCAATATAAAACAACTAGGTACAGCTGATGTTGTAAGTGACCAATTAAAGATGAAATTGAGTACAGAGTAAGTTGGTCAGCACAGGATTTCAGTGTGCATGGCGTCACAAAAAGGCCCTGCAGCCTTAGTGATTTTCTGGTGGAAGAGCAGCTTTCTGACCTCATGCTCTGAGACGCTAAAGGGGGTTTGACCTTCCTCTGTAGGGTGGGAAAGAGAGCCTGGGTAAGCTCCGCTGGAGTTAAATCAACAGTAGATGTCACTGAGTCCCTCAGGAAAGGAGGGTTCACAATCCATAACACAGTGCTTGATTTTATAATAAGTCATCGTCTGCAGGCCTCTTGATACCCCCTTGATATCATGGTCCTGGATCTTGCTTTCAAGTTTGACTCTGTCGGTGGCTTTAGCTCTTAAAAGCCTTTTGGAATTCATATTTCAAGAGTTTCTGTTGCACTTTATCACCACATCTAAATACACTGTTTTTCTTCCTCCCCAGTGAACGAGGGATTGTTTTTACTACAGATGGTCACAGCTTTGGTAGGAATACATATAGACACAGAGATTGATACAGAACACTACAGAGTCATTGAAGGTGTTGGTATTGATATGATCATCCGACCTAAAAATACTCCAGTCAGTGCTGTCAAAGCAGTCTTGCAGGATGTCTGTGGTCAGAAGAGAGCTCACTGTGACCCTCTTAATCGTTGGTTTGGATTTTTCAGTGGAATATAAGGAATATAGTGCTGTGATCAGACTCACTAATCGATACTCTGATGCTACGCCTCTAGTATACTGCAGGATGAGCAGCAACACTTGTAAACTGTAGACAGACATGCCATAAGCTCATCAGTCCTTCCACTAAATGAGCTAATAAATTATGACTAGCATCCAGTTATATTCCGTGCCATGTATAAACTTGCATGACTTTAAATAGGTGGCCAGGGTGGACAGCGCCACCCCTACAATCTGTTTGGTCATCCCAGATGCTACCCCCAAATTTCTGTCCCACCTGGCAGGGTTCTACTACAGGGTACTACAGCGCTGTACTACAAAGCTGAACATACAGTGCCAGAGAACATCTTTTCCATATCTGGCTCCACTTATCACACATATCACATCAAAGCGTCTAACAGACACGCTGGTCCAGCATGTGGATGTCATGCTTTGCCTGTCATAGTTGTATGTTTCCATTGCAGTAACAGCAGGGGGCCATATTTTATTTAAAGCCAACAAGCTAGATGACTCATATGCAATTATATTTGGCCTCTCTAAGCCTATCGTCTCATCTTTCCTTTTCTTTAGTAATCCTGGTAGTGATGCGAATCAAGAAAAAGATACAGTAGTATCGACTTGTGGGCTTTAAATAAAATATGTCCCCCTGCTGGTACTGCAACACAAGCATGAAACTTAAACATGAAACATGCATGCGTGTACATTTCATGACATCCACACGGTGGACCAGAGTGTCAATTACACACTTTGACATGATACTGGGTTGAACTGCGTGCTGCCGGTAGGAAAGGGGGGTCAGGAATAAAATTGTTTCCAAGAATCCATATTTCTTATTTTCATCAGGGAAAGACCAGGATTTCAGGTGGCCTTTAAAGACTGCAGGCCTTCCTTCTATCGGCATACCAAGGCCAATGGAAAAGTGAATCTATTTTCCAGAGAACTGATTGCCATGGCCTGGTAAAAAGTGAACCACCCAGGGTCACACCTCAGATGACCTCACTAAGCCCCAAACCCTGCTTTGTAGAGGCCATGGGGTAATAAAGGAAACACAGAGCTGACCAAATTACCTGAATTAAGATGCTGATTAGTTGCTATTTACCTCTTAACCTTTGGACTTTCCTTCCATTCACACCGAATGCCCAGTCACAGGAAGAGTTAATCAAAATAAAACAAACCAAACGCCAGTCTGTGCTACATGTACAAGCATTAGAATACCAGGCCAGCCAGATATAACTTTTCAGTAGAGTTGTGCAATTTCTAAACATCTAAAATCAGATAAAGTTAGTCTGTGATAATATTGAGACACTCATTTAGCTTAGGCTAGGTGGCTAGCTACCTGTTTTAGCTTTGGTTCAAGATAGTGTGCAATGGACTGTTAGTTAATTTTGTTTGCACACAAGAGGCAACTCATATTTTATTTGCCTCTCATCTGAGTAGTGTCAACAGGAAAGAGAGTAATTATCTAGCTGCACATCAAATCTGTTAATTCCCTTTTCTCCCTTCCCTACATTCCAAAAATTGTGGCATTAATGAGACATCTGATTTTATAACCCAGGATTCTCTGCTACACCTTCATGCCTCACGAACAGCCTGGAGGATATCTGCCAGTGAATATGCTTGTGTGTTCCCTAAAGAGGCACTTAAGCTTGATAGTATCTAACATCATCTCCTCTGAGTCTGAATCAAACTATGAACAGTTTAAAAAGGTGTGATCAAAACATTTTGACAGCAAGTCCATAAAAATCCAAAAACCCTTCCTGATTTAAGTATGGACGATATCCCATTTCAAGGTCATCTTCTCTGGCAAGTCCAGACAGCTTCCAGCGTGACTGCTAAGTTTACATCACTCCACTGAAATACCATACTGTTCCAAACAGAGCTGACTCTGGTGTGGATGAGGGTTGGGCTCTGCCTTCCACAAAGCAGATTTCAGTTGAGGAATCCACAGTTTCCAAACTTGAAAGCTGTACTTCATGTCAGGAGTGGGGCAGTGAGCAGTCTCAGCACTTTTTTAAACATTTAAGGGGCTGTGCACTCAAGATGAGACTATCAATGGGGAATTGTACCATAACATCCTGAAGCATTTGAAGGAGAACAGGAGTCTTGCCTCCCTGTGACTTCATCTGCTTCCCCAAAATGGAAAACAAGTTGAAGCATTTTTGTTTAAGAGGGGACACAATGGTACTCCCGCTGAGAGGCAGCAGTTACTTTATTAATGTAGACAATTTATGTTAGAGTATGATTAAAAATATTAAACCTGATAAAAATGCATGAAAGTGTGTGAATATTAACAAAATGTGGTGGCCACTTCTAGACACCCATTTTTAAACCCTGGTCCACCTCAGTCAAAAAATTTGGAAGCTTTTTCAAAAAGAAAAAAGGGGCCATAACTTTGAAATAAATTCTATTGTGATGGCACGTAATATGTGGAGCTGAATCACAAAGATTTTTCAACTGAGTAGTGTTTCAATAGCATCAGCAGGTAACGTTGTATTGGAAAGAAAAGTAAGTAAAAGTAAGTAGGGGATTAAATGGTTGTCACAGTTGGTGAGCTTGGTGGGTTGTGCATTAGTGAGTTATGTAAGGAAAACAGAGGACTAACTCTCACTGAGGAGACTTGGAATGTCAATGCAGGATGTGATCGCTGATGTTGGGGATCAAAGGTTCACAGACAACTACATAGATATGGATATTAGACTAGAACTGGATAGCATAAACCCCTCATTACAAAGATTAATTCACATTTGAGGGTTCAGTGGTGCAAACCCATGATGGCACAGCTCATAACAAATATTAGCAGAGGCATTCACATATAACAAATGTGTAAATGCATGTGTGGCATATTTGGTTGACCCCAATAGTAAAGATATCTAGTTATGCTGGGGGGCATTTTGCTGACATGAGGTCTACTTTTTCCCTTAGAGGGAAAGGTCACTGAAAATCACTCCAAAATTATTCTGACTGATCATCTTTAATTAATCATGGAACAGTTCTAACCTGATGAGAGGGCTGTCTGCTAGAGAGAGACGATCCCGCACATGAAGGGTCACAGAATGGTTTGATGATGAGTATGAAAATTATAGTTGGTCCAATGTGACATAAAAACCCTAAATGCGGTATTATCTTTTGGAATAATGGTGTTCCAGTCCTCTTCCAGACCAGAAGAATCAATGCCAAGGTTCACTGAAGCTGTTCAGCCAACATGGGATGGCTAAACACTAAAATCATTTGCTGTCTGATGCGTGATCCTTCCACTGCAAATATGCAACTATACTCAGAGCTTTTACTCACTCTTAGAGTGATCTCATGGTCAGGATCTAACACCTCAGCATCAGACTAAAACAATTTAAAGCTAACATGGCAAAACACACCCTCAAAACTGTCACAGATTGTCTCAATGACTACAATGACTGATGTAACCAGTCCTGATATTCGTCGCGGCTCAGAATTTTGTGGTACACCATATAGCAAGTTAAGAATTACCTGATCTGAATTTCTGATCGTTTTCTCTTAGTACTTATAGTGTAAAGCAGGAAACTATGACCTAATGAGCAGGTGTGCCGTCCTCTATTTTTTTTTATATATCATTTAAAGCACAGTAGAAAATGAACTGGAAACACTGTTAAGTGACTCTGACATGATCCAGATCGAGTGTCTGTGCTTAATGGTGCTTTTTTTTTTTCCATTTAAGAATGGATGGCACTGTAATGGCATATTAAATTCACATAGAAAAACTCTCCAGGTTGGGGTACAAGTAGCTTCAGGATGTGTAAGGCCTATGAGGTGTTTTTTCTTAGATTTATAGAATAATCGATTACTTCATGCATGAAATCCATGTCGGAGGTTATTGATTCTTAATATCTACAATGAGTGATACACCATATAGCATTTCTGATAAATGGGAGTGGCACATCATATTCTGTTTCAGACATGAATGATGTTTACTTCATACTTCTGTGGAGTCATTAAGTGATTTGGGATTCATCCAGAACTGCATAATTAGATTGTGATTGTTGAGAAGTTCATTTCAAAACAACAACAAATATGAGATCAGCTCACGTTTCAGCTTTACACAGGCCAATTCTCACATTTTGATATAAGTTGTAACAGCAGTGAAGAAGCATAAATCACTGCTATATTACAAGAACACTCAAATATCTTATTAAAACATGTGGGTGGTCTAACTCAAAGGCAATTAATTGACAACTGAGGCAGATTAATAGGACCAAACACGTTCTTGGAATATTTCGACAAAACACTACAGATAGCTGGTTTAAGACACGTCAGACACGATTTTAAATTTGTGCGGTATAATTTATTTTTAATTAAAAGCAGCAGTCATTGCACTGCAGCTGCTGAGTGGCTGCAGTTCCTTTAAACGTAGTTTGCATCAGACGCTCTGCTGAAGCACTTTGTGCACCAAAGCAATCAATCCAATTGTTGTTGAACAGAAAAAACAACTAATTGGTCCAAATAGAACTAAGAGTTTGATTAGTCAATGAAACACTGAAACAATTAATATTCCTTCCAGGAGGAACCAACCTGATGGCCTGCACAGGTAAGGAGTTAGTCTTGGACTTAACATTAGCATTTGGGTTGCTGGTAACAAACTTTGTTAGCACACTAAATCCATTGAGTGATGGGTGCAGCACACAGATACACATTACTACTCATTGGTACAAAGTAACAAATAACTATTAAAATACTGGTTTGTAGGGGAGTGCTTAGATCGGATAGGACTGGGATGAAGGCATCAGTGACTATGGCATAGTAACGTCTTTACCTTTCTAACCCATTGTTTGCTTAGGTTTTATGGAACACTGTGAAGCAGAGCAGGTGGTTTGCTGCACTTTTTTTAAACCAATTTCAAAGGTGCATGAAGGGGGATAAGGTCTAAGGTCGTCAAAACTCCAGCACTATTTGTAGAAACTAAAACAATTTTATGTTTAAATTGGCGTGTGGCCTCATAAAATATACTACATCATTTTAAAAAAAACAAGTATACCACAGGAAAAAACAAACGACAAAAACATCAAATACATCTACACACATGAGCCAATGGGACCCCTAGGATGGGTTGGAGATTTGCCCATGTGGTTTCAGGCCAATCATTTTCCCAGCTGGCATAGAGGAAAGTAAAGTTTCCAGTTAAAAACATGGGTGATCTATCCCCAGTCGCTTTAGTATAGCCATGTTTTAAAACAAACACGGACAAGCAGAAAGACACTGCTGTCTTTGTCTGGGCTCAGTGCCATCAATATCCATAGAAAAGAAATGTAGAAGTGCCATGCTGCTTTTTGGTGGACTGCCTTTCAATAGGAATAATTACATTGTTTCTTTTCATCTTCTGTGCTCCGTGATACACTCCTTAAAAGAATATCAAGTCTCACCTTTAAATACCCATATATAGTATATTAATATTATATATATAGTATATTAATACATGGGCACTGTAACATGTAAGAAATACTGTTTGTATGCTGGTAGTAAAGTTGTTATTGTTCATAGTTGACCGTTAGTGCTCATGAACTGTTAGAAGAAAAACCAACCACCCGTGTGGAGTCAACTTAGGTCTGTGACTCCTGTTTAGGTTAAAATAATACAGAGAGCATACAACAGCTTAATTCACCTAATAAAAGGAAATTGATGATTACAGCAAAGATACTTTTTGGATGAAAAGATTATTGATTATGGGCTACAGGTTATTTGCTGCACCTAAGGCCCAAAAAAAGTAGAGTTGAGGACAGGTGCCATAAAAGGCCTGGATGCAACAGACACATGGGTTTCTCTTCGTTTAGCCGAATGCAGTTTGGGTGTCGGTTATCATGTGGTGACTTTCCTTTGGATTCACTCTGAAGATTCATCTATTTCTGTGTATCAGTTCAGAGAAAGCTGCACTTACCAGAGTCAGATCATCTTTCTCTCTGTTCCTCTTGGCTTCCTTTGGTACAATGTGCCATAGCCGGGTTGTTAAACATCACACAGTGTGTTGTTTTTTTTCCTGACAGGCAATGGTTGTGAAATCATTGGTTATCAGTCAGCTGGTCAGTTGTGAAGATGCAATTTCAGATGGATTTTGAAGGAACTGTTTAGAGAGAACTCCATTGTACTGTTTAAATAACACTCGACAATCACTCTTGATCAGGAGAACAAAGAAAGCTGAATGCAGCCAATTTAAAATTTTGCTGGGAGGGAAACTGATAGTTATTTATTAATATATCTATTTTTGGGGCCCCTCAGTGTCTCATTGACACAAATATGAAATATCAGAACTTTATCATTTACAGTGTGTACTTTATATAATTTTTTTTACAGTGACCTTCCCTGTTCCAGCTACACCACAAAACATTAAAATCTCTATAAACAGACATCTCAGAGAAAAAATAAAATAATCGCACAAAGACTGACCGTGCAAGCATCTCCAATTTTTCATGGGGGCAATAAATAATGACTCAAATGTATCAGTACATGCACATTAATTTGCAAAATTACATTTCTGTTACCTCAGAAAACAATTTTTTGCATTTTACAAGCAACATACATATCTACTTCTAAACATCTCGGGTGAAAAAAAGATTTTAAGTTTGAATCTGAACATTGATCCATATGGATGACATGACATGTTACACTATGTGAAACAAATATACCATTGCGTCATGTTTTTATGGTTTCATTTAAAAATGAGTTTACAATCATTAAGAAATTTACTTGAAAAATCACTTAAAAATCATTCAGCAATGACATTGCAAGATACTATATTACTTATTATTAATAATTATAACTAAACTGGGTAAGGAAGATGCCCAAAGGCTCCAGACTGCTCAGGGACTGTGCAGACCTGCTCTGCCAGGTGGTCCTGCATATCTTCAACCTGAGCCTGAATCTGGAGAGGGTTTCTGAACTGTGGAAGACTTCCTGTGTAGTTTCAGTGCCAAAGATCACACACCAGGGAGCCCAACCACGACAGACCTGTGGCCCTGACGAAGACCATGGAGAGGCTCATCCTGCACCACCTTCACCCACTAGTGAGCTCGGCACTGGACCCTCTGCAGTTCACCTACTAGCCCAGCATCAGGGTAGATGACGCCTTCATCTACCTGCTGCACAGATCCCTCTCTCACCCAGAGCAGGCGGGGAACACTGTGAGGGTCATGTTCTTTGACTTCTCCAGCGCTTTCAACACCATCCAGCCTGCACTGCTGAGAGGCAAGCTGGAGGGATCCGGAGTGGACAGGCAGCTGACTGCATGGACCATCGACTCCCTCACCAACAGACCACAGCATGTGAGGTGCCATGACTGTGTGTCTGATGTGGTAGTCTGCAGCACAGGGGTGCCTTTCTCTTTCTGTTCAGTCTGTACACTTCAGACTTCAGGTACAACTCAGACGACTGCCACCTACAGAAG
>JAVDPK010002631.1:218222-238179 GCA_034780415.1 Cichlasoma orientale | reverse complement strand
CAAGATATGACTGAAGCTGTTTCTGGAGAACCTGCAGAAAACCAGCTGCAAGGGCAGAAATGGTTTTTGTGAATGCTGCCTCATGCTGACTTGGATTCTGACGAAGTGCTGTTAAAACCTCATCTACCAGAAGATGGTTGCTGCATGGTAAGGATTGAGAGTGGGCTGGCCTGCAGTTGATGCAAACTGGACATGGCTGTCTGAAGAGACTCTGACATCTCCAGGTTGTTTTTTTTTGGCTGCATTTTGGTAGAACAACCTCATCCAGGGTGCTGCCAAACAAGCCAAGACATTGTAACTGGACAACTAGCTGGTCATTCTTTAGATCTTCTTTGAGAACTTGTTTCAGCTTTAAAGCACTTCCACCTGCCTCCCCAAAGAACTGGACCAGCTGTTCAGGAAAAAAGTACACCAGTGGAAAAGGACACCAGTGGAAAAGGACATGCAGGCGATTGCCAACATATCTGACGAACATTCCTGACTTGACTTTGTGTTTTTTCAGAAAGAGTTTAAAGCCACCAGGGTTGCCCTTGCCCTGTCTGTACCTCAGCCTGCTTATGCCATATATCAGATTGGCTGCCTTGCAAACTTTGCCAAGTATCTTGCTCTGAATGCTGGACTCAGTTTCACACTCTTTTAGAACGTTCCTCGCTTTGCTGGCTAGCCCATCTAGAAGGTGGAGATTACAGTTTAGTTCCAATATTGAAATGTCAAGCTCTACCATTAGGCGGTCAACAACACAGTGATTAACAGGACATCGGTCTGTCATAGAGTCCTCCTAATCTCAACTCCTTACGTGCATAAAGCGCACGTGTCCACATAATCACCTTTTTCCATTACATGGTCTCCTAACGTGGGCAGGTCAGAATGCATTGTGTTTCTCAAGCCCTCTATATTCAAGTTAGCTAAAGACAGCTCTGACCATGTTAATGACTCGTTGTTACCTGAAGAACAGCAGCTATAGCTACTGGTTAAAACCTAGCACATAGCTGTCATTAGCTCTTACTAACTCCTCAATTTATGACACTTTTTTGAAAGCATAGCTAGCGTTAGCATTAGCGACTATGCTACCACTAAAGAATTAAGATTAGCTAGACAGTACCAAATACTTACCACGAAACATGGAGTTCATTGTGAAGAATGGGGTTAATATTTCACATGTTGTTGTGTCAGGTGCAACAAATACTGAGAAGGATGAAGAAGTAATTGATTGGTTAAAAAAATATGGGTCTCTAAAAAAAAATAATTCTGCTTCATGATTCAGTAGTTCTTTATATAAAAACCTGATCGTTGAGTATACGAGCTATTCTGCGCAAAATGCTATTAGTCTGTTTTTACCATACGCTTTTCTGTCAGTGAGTTATCCTGATTTAAGTTTTTGTGTGAAATCATTGGCTGCTGAGTGCCCAACCACGGCAGGAGCTCCAAACCCTTCCAACTACATCAGCGAGCTGAAGCATCTTGCCAAATCTAGTGGGAAGAGTTTTGGGGATATTTTGAAAGAAATAAGCAAACAATTGCACTTAATGGGTCAATGCAGTGACGCAGAAGAGGAGGAAGCTTCAGTCCAAATAGTGGACGCTGCATGCATCCTACCTGGTCAGTGGGGTCCAAGGCTGAACTCAATGCGACTCCTGTAATTTCTTTGGCTGACCAGCAGAGGTCACCACTGACACTGCCAAGAGTCTCAATTTCCCATAATGACATAAATCCCCCAGAGATACAAAAAGTAGATGTGGAAAACATTATAAAAACAAGTGACCTGACTTCTCATGTTCTCCCTTCATTCAGGCTTCGTCCTTTTTCTGGAAGACTTCCCAGACCCAGTAATGAAATAGACTATTAAACTTGGAAATCACACATTGAACTGCTGCTGGCAGACCCGCCATATTCTACAAAGTCTGCTATCCCCTGCAGCCGATGTGGTAAAAGGACTGGGCCCAGATACTCTGCCTTTAGTTTATTTAAGAGTCTTGGACTGTTTGCTCAGTTTTTGAACACACTGCAGAATCCGAGTGAAAAACTGTCTTCTTATTTAACCTCAAGCAAGCAAAGCATTGATGTCCACACCCAAAGCGTGTGTGCTTGTGGTCACTTCGAACCTAAAACCATAAAAGAACTTAAAGAGCAAATCGACAAACTCCAGCGACAAATGTCAGCTCTGCTCTCCCAGAAATCCCAGCCCTCACAGTGGCCACCATCCCAAACCAGACAACCCAAATCACAACCCAATAGCAGCAACACTAACATTACAAGACCCAGACCAGGCTAATGTTTTAAATGTGGAGAGGATGGACATATGTCGGCGGGCTGCAGTAACCCACCTAATCCTGCTCTCGTCCTGAAAAAGAAGAAAATTCTGCAGCAAAGACAGCAAGCATGGGGCACAAAGGCTTCAAAATATGAAACTAGACGCAGTCTCTGCAGGGGGACATACAGAGGCTGCAGTTGAACCATGCCCCACACATAGATCCTTCCACCCCCATTCCATTTTATTGCCAAAAGGACTGATTGGTGCCAAAAGTACAGCCCAAGTCACAATTAAAGGGACGCAGTTCAACTGTTTGTTGGATACCGGCTCTCAGGTTGCTACTATATCACACTCTTTCTATAATGATTACCTGTCAGATCCCTCAATACACCCACTTAATAACCTTCTAGAAATAGAAGGGGCAAATGGTCAAGCTGTTCCTTACCTGGGCTATGTGGAAGTTAACATTGTCTTCCCACCTGCTTTCCTGTGGACTTCCTGGGTATTGACATTGACACACTTGCCCGAGTGGTACCTGAAATAAGACCATCACAGCCATTCATACTCATTGGTACAAACACTCTTCATCTTGTGTATTACAGATATTTTGCAAAACATCGATCATTTTGCCCAGTTCCTCATGGCTATAAGTCTTTATGCAAGATACTCGAACTGAGACATAAACTGGCAACTGATGATCATCATGGCATGGCGAAACTGCATGCTGGAACACCACAGGTCATACCAGCTGGACAGACTGTTGCATTGGAGGGTCTAGCCAGAAAAAACGTCCTTATTGAGCATCCATCCAGTTTTCCATTGCCAGGGCGTTTGATAGTCAAGTCTTGTGTAGTTGATTTCCCTCGCCACCCACCGTACTACTTGCCTGTTGTGATTACCAATCAGTCCGATCATGATGTGACCATTGCAGCCAGGGCTGCCATCGCTGAGATCAGTGTGATCCAGTCCATCCAGTGCAGGAAACAGAGCATGTCTGACGCTTTGTCCTCTGATTCCCCAACCTCCAGAGTTAACTTCAATTTTGGGAATGCTCCATTTCATCGGAATGGAAGTCACGGATAAGCGAGAGGCTGAATAGCATCCCAGAGGTTTTTGCAAAGCACGACCTTGATTTTGTGAGAACTGACAAAGTGAAACATCAAATTAAACTCTCTGATCCTACCCAAGTCATACAGTTTAAGGCCAATGGTACCAAATACTAATGAAATGTATGTAAACTTCTGACTTTGCAGAAAGTAATAAAAAATTTCTCTCTCATTATTCTGGCATTTGGCAAATATAAAAAATTTTGTTTCTTCTTCTGGTTTCAACTGTATCTTCCTTCTTTCCATCCTTTCAACCAGCGCTTTGCTTTTACCAGTCACAGTCCCTGCATTTAAAGTCCTCCAAACTCCTGCTTTTCCTTCTCTCTTGTGGCCTCCTAACATGCCTTCCCCCTCTCCTCTTCCTTTTTTTCAGCCAACAGTAGCACGGTTTTCACTGGCACCCTATTGCCCAACAGCATCAGCGTACGTTGTTGTTAACTTGGGCCCCGGTCAATCCGGTATGGAAATCTCATTCTTTATGATCTGCATGTTTGAATTGGCCAAGATTTTATTTTGGATGCCCTCCCTGATGCAGCCCTCCCCGATGGAGCCCTCCCATTTATCCGGGCTTGGTACCACCACTAGAATTACACTGGCTTGATTCAAGGTTACAGAAGCAAATAAAAACACTCCACTTTGCATACACACAGTTTTAGTTGTGAAATTATAGTTTCATGCAGGTGATGCATCATGTCTCAGCCACTCTGGAACATCACCTGGTGAAAAAATTGAACCTGTTTTCTTGTTGTTGTTATTTTGCTCAAATAGTAAACATGTACTTTGAACCTTAATCCTACCAACTAGACTACATTGAGACCCAGGGGTTGGTTGTTGTTATTTCTTACAGGTGTTTTTATCTGTCATTCACATTTTCATGGTATTAAATTTGTTCTGAACGACGTCTTTTAGTTGTTGCTTTAAAAAATAAATGTTTCTGCTTTCCACATCGATGATCTCAAACTAATTAAAGAAAATCCTAAAACCAGGCAATACAACATTAACAACAAAATGAAGACATAATCACTGCAAACTGAGACTCACTACACCTTCACTTCACTTTGATCATTTTAATAGAGCTTTTCAAAATCCATATTACGGAGTGCTTCACACAGGAAACAAATTCATAACAGATTTTAGTAAGGTACTGTAATGTTTAAAGTTTACCTGTGAGTTTGAAAAGTTAAAAATGTATTCATATATATTATTGGGTTTTGGTACAGTAATTGATTAATTTATTGCAAACAAATATCATTTGGGTGATTTTACAAAGCAGAGTTATCCTGAATGGCTGTATATTAGGGAAAAACACTCTTACCTCTGATGGTTTTTGTAGGTGATGAGTAACAGGCAGCTACTTAACTCAACATCTAAGCAGTGTTAACAGGAATTCATCCGTGCTAATCTCCAATACAAGAGACACAAATCTGTTTATTTTTGTCATCTGGTGGATTCTACTTAACTTTGAATAATCATGTCTCTGTTAGCTTTTGCAAAGCATTTACAGTTCACGGGCACAGTTTAAAGACTATTGACAGTTTGTTAGTCTCTATGTGTGGAGTAATTTTAATAGGACATGAATTATAAGGAGCTCTGAGATGCTTTTTTGTCTTTCCTACAGGGGGAGTTAAATTAGCTCCTCTCATCGCAAACCCCTTCTGGGTGTAAGAAAGGTTGGAAGAAAAAAGAAAAAGCTCCCCATGTGAAGCTCATTTGCATGCGGTTATTTCCCTCTGGTGGATGTTAACAGATTACCATGGCAACCCCCATGCATTCTTAATATGGTCTAAATCTGTGTCTCTTATTGGCTCCTTAATCAAATTTTAATTAACAATCTACTCAATGGAGTCCCTCATTAAGACTTGGAGTGGGGTTTTTTTTGGTTTCTTTTCTTCTGTGTTTTTAAGCCAATGTGATTTCACTGAACTGTAATCTAATTGCACCGTATCAATGTGGGAACTAGTGCTGTTGCATCATGCTGTTTGTCAGGAACCTGGAATTTAGGCTAGCATAATTGAGACATTTTGTTTAATTTTTTTTTTTTTAGGTTTTCCTGATTTACATGGTGGAGGGAAATATTTTCTGAAAAATAAAACCATTGCAGAAGTTCTAAAATTTGCAGTTCCCTTAATGGCTGCTTAAGGCTGGCTCCAAAACCATCCTGTGTAAAAATGTCCAGCTTTACTGCATTTAAACACACGTTGCTGGGAAAATGATTGCTAAAGTCCCAGTCGCACAGAACAACACAGCATCAGTGACCCTGTGTCAATCACCTGCCACTAGGGAAAACGTGTCTCTTACTGATTGCTTTGGTTGCTAACATATTGCTGCATACCTAGTTGGACGGGAGATGTTCCCCCCCAACAGACTCTACCACCCAAATGTCACAGCAGAAATCAACTCATTCACTTCCTGAAAATTCAGGTCAGCTCGATTTTATTCATATAACGGCTATTCACAACAGAAGTCACCTTAAGGCACTTTATAAAGAACCTACAATGTAAGTGAGAAAACCCCATAATATAAAGTTCCTTGAGATCACTGTTGTGATTTGAAGCTATATGAGCAGCACTTGGTGATGGTGAGAAGGAAGAGTACGCAATACAAATAGACCTCTGGTAGACTCAAGCTTATTCATTGTTTTTAATGTTGTATATTGTGTTCCATTTGAGTGGATTTTTGTATTGTTTTAGTTGGGGTATCACTTTGGTCAACTCCGTTGTTTGAAATGTGCTATATAAATAAATTTGACCTTTGACCTTCAAAAACATTCTCACTTGAACAATAAGCAGTGATTATAATTGTCTAAGCACGATAATGACAAAGACCTCATTTCTTTCCCTCCTCACTGCATCACGTGGCCTTCCTTCTTTTTTGTCTTTTCAGTTACTGTAATTGGGAGGTCCACAACCCGTCCACATAGTGATGAGTACTCACAGCTGACTGTGGAGAAGTGGCTTTGACGAACAAAATTTCAGCCTGTCATTGCTGTCACAGAGGATGTCTCTCTCTGCTAGACCACTGCTGTGGTTTTTCTGTCTTTTAAATTGAGATTAAACACTATGGACCAGTAATTTAACTTTTGACATAGCCTACAAACCTTGTTCTTTGTGAGCTTGCCTTAAGCCCAATTTTCCCAGCTAAATATGGTGTCCTTAAAGAAGGAGCTCATTAAAATAATTCATTAGCCCTAACCTCGGGGTTTCTTTAAAAAAATGCCATAAATATACTACATTTATAATGCAGATTAACCTTAGCTAGCACTAATGTTCCTCATTATCCATGTCCTCACTTGCAGATACAGACACACACACACACACACACACACACTGTGGGCTGATGTGATGATTTGGTGTGTTTACTCCTGAGTAACAGAATCCAGGATACGAGAGCATGTTCAGATAACCTTATGACTAAAAAAAACTAAGGGAACGGTACCCGGGGCCCCACCCTCAAGCCAGGCCTGGGGAGGGTGCTTGAGGGAGAATGCCTGGTGGTCAGGCCCTAGCCCATAGGGCTGGCCTAAAGAGGAGATATGGGCCTGCCCTCCTTTAGGCCCACCACTCACAGGAGGCATCATAGGGTGCAGTGTTTCGGACCGTGACCTCTCTGGTAGGGAAGGAGCGTGAGCTAGTGCGTGAGGTTGAGAGATACCAGGTAGATATAGTTGTGCTCACCTCACCACATGGCCTGTTCTCTGGAACCAGTCTCCTGCAGAGGGGCTGGGTCTGTTCCTGTTTGGAGTTGCCCTTGGTGAGAGGCAACAGCCCTGGGGTGGGTATCCTTTTTGGGGGGGGGTTCACGTTTACCCCCCCCCCCCCCCCCCCCCTTGCTGCCTGGAGGAGAGGGTCACCTCCCTGCACCTTCGAGCTGGGGAATGGGTCCTGACTGTTGCTTGCACTTATGTGCCAAATGACAGTTCAGATTACCCAGTCTGAGCTGTCAACTGATCACCACCTGGTGGTGAGTTGGATCAGGTGGCGGGACATATAGTGAGGGTGCAATGGGAATGTCTGACAGAGGCCCCAATGAGATCTTCAACTCCACCTCCATCAGAACTTCAACAGCATTCTGAGGTAGATTGAGGACACAGAGTCTGAACGGGCCATGTTCCACACCTCCATTGTTGAGACTGCTGCACGGAGTTGTGACTGCAGGGTGGCTGGTGATTGTCATGGTGATAATAACCAAACCAGATGGTGGTGAAGGGAGCCATGAAGCTGAAGGAGTCTTGCCAGGTTTGGTTAGCCTGTGAAACTTCAGAGGCAGCTGAGGGGTACTGGCAGGCCAAGTGGAATGCAGCTTGGGTGTTGTGAGATCACTGAGGTAGTTTAAAAACTGCTTGGTGGCAGGGCCCCTGGGGTGGATGAAATTCACTATGCGTTCCTGAAGGCTCTGGATGTTGTAGGGCTCTTTTGGTTGACATGCCTCTGCAATGTAGTGTGGAGATCTGGGGTGGTGCCACTGGATTGGCAGACTAGGGTGGTGGGTCCTATCTTCAAGAAGATTACTGGGGGATCACATTCCTCAGCCTCCCTGAGAAGGTCTATGCCAGGGTGCTGGAAAGGAGGGTTTGTTTGTCAGTCCGAAAAGGGTGGTGTGCACACTCTGGGCAAGGGACGAGGTGCTGCCCCAAGGGCAGGAGTTTAAATATCTCAGGGTCTTGTTCACAAGTGAGGGAAGAGGGGAGTGGGAAATTGAACAGATGGGGCTGCAGTTACAGCAATGCAGACGCTGCACCAGTTTGTCGTGGTGAAGAGAGCTCAGTGTAAAAACTAAGCTGGTTATTTACTGATCAGTCTATGTCCCTCCAAAGGGTGGCTGGGCTCTTCCTTTAAAAATAGGGTGAAGACTGTAGTCATTTGAGAGGATGGACGGATGGATGTTGAGTTAAAAAGATTAACTACAGTAGCTCTTCAATGTGTAGTTCAGCACAAAGGTTGGCATGACAAAGGGCAGAGTTAGTGAAAGCAGAGGAAAAGTGAACAGCGGATTTATCATGCACAATTCCCGCACAGGTCTCTCACTGTTCAACCTCTAGTTGCACACCACAATATTAACCATAACAGGGACAATGGTCTGATATCCCACAGTCTTTGATTTCAGTGATACAGACATCCAGACCATATGACAGCACCAGTCTGAGTGCATGTCTTTTTTTTTGTTGGATCACTCATCCACTTAGGAAGATTAAAAGAGTCAATAAGTGCGAGCAAGTTTTTTTTTTTTTTTTTTTTTTTACCAGTGGTCTAGACTCACAGCAAACATGGATGTTAAAATGAACAACACGATCATATTGTAAGACTGTCTCCTCAATAAGTCAGCAAAATCATGGTTACAATCCTTAATTTGCATTTTTGGTTGATGATACAACACAGAGCAGAGGACTGACAGAGTTCAGTTCCAAAAGGAATTCCATCAGGAATATAAAATCCAGGTCTGAGGAGGGGAAAAAGTCATTTAAGATGAAAGTCTTGTTTGGAAGTGATCTGGTGTTCAGCAGAGCCATCTAGTTCAAACTGGAGCATCCCTGCAGGTAAAGGTTTCCATGATTCACACTGCCCATGTAGGACCACACCCACCACCAGACAGGTGGAGGTACTGCCGGCAGGTCAGAAGGAACAGGAGGTCTGACAGACTGGATCCAGCCATCACATCTGAATTTGGATTGGTGCCAGAGAACAGATAAAGGTGGCACCATGTCTATAATTGTACGACAATTAGTTGGTCCAACAGGTTTCACATAAGTCTTGATGCATACCAGAATGCTGCCCCGGTTTCCATATCTTTTCGAGCATTTTCTCAGGGGAAAAGTGGGTGGCAGGCGGCCTAGGCAGTCAGGTATGTCCACCAGTATTGAAAGAAGACTTCCTGGCTCATTTCTCCAATCAAATGTTGAACTTGATAAAGACCCAGAAATGTTTGGTGACCATAAATGAATAGAGCAGAGTCATCAGGACAACATAAAAGGAGAAAAATAACAACAGACAGCAGACTGAAAAGCCCAATTTTTCCATGTGAAAAGTAGAGTGTTATAAGAATTTTAGGGGACAGCTGTGCCGTAAGCATCTGGCTGCTGGTAAACAGTGCTCTTCCACACCTCCCCTCAAAACCCTCAATGTCTAAGGTCTAGGATGTTTACATCATGACAAGATGTGAGATGTGTTGCTGCCATCAAATGCAAAATGATCTCTTTTTTTTTTTTAAATTGTACATTTTCTCATTTCACATTTTAAACATTTAAAAAGTTTTCCATGTTCTATTATGAATAAAATATGGGTTTATGAGGCTTTTAAATCATCACATTCTGTTTTTATTCAAATTTTCCAAAGCATCCCAACTTTTTTGGAATTGGGTATTCTATATGAAAAGAACACATCACATAATTTTTCAAGTGTGTAAATGACTACCACGTAAAAAAGCTAAAACACAGGGCGGCCGGGTGGCTCAGTGGTGAAGCCAGCAATCACATGCATATGCCACGTTGCAGTGCGGACGGCACAGGCGTGTCTTCCCCCATATCTCTCCCCCTTTTCCTGTGTCTCTCTACTGCAAATAAAACTGCTTTGTCCAAAAAAAAAGCTAAAACACCCCATCAATGACAAGTTGTCACTGTATCTAGTTATGACATTCATTTGTAGTTTTATTTCTGACCATCATGTCTAATAGCTCTGTTTTTGGTCTCTACCAGCTCCTGAGTGAAATCTACTTCTTTGGAATCCACTGTGTTCAGCTAGTTTCTAACCTTTTCTTGATTGCTCTTGTTTGAAAGGTAGAATAGAAAACTTGTAAGCAGCATACCTCCCATCTAAATGTACCCTAAAACTCAGTTTAGTAAAATCAACTAAGCTCCTCATTTTGGATTCCAAGCTTTAAAAAAAACTGGTTTGTCATTTAACACCAAAGTTTACCTTTACTGGATGCAAGTATGGCTGTAGGAAATAAAATATCTAGTTAGAAGCTGAGTTCAGCTGCATTTTCATCTGTAACTGTTTGAATATAGCAGCCGTAGAGTCAATATTGCAGTGCAGTTTCTTATAAACAACATTTTGCATGCATTACAGTACCAGGCTGAGGCAATGTAATCAACAATGTTAAAAATGCCAAAATGCATTTTTTATACCAACATTAAAGCTTTTTCCAAAGTACAGAGTCTTTCCCGAGATGTAAACAAACCCCCAGCCTCTGAACAAATTGAAAATAAATAGTTTTGGGAAAGGAGGAGGGCGGGGGGGGGGGGGGAATGTAAATCATGTTACTGCTGTTCACTAGGGCACAAATTTCTCAAATATATGCACTTAGGATGCTTAATGTGGGGACATTTATGTGAAAACTTTCTGGTCTATTAATCAGCACAAGAACACAACACAAAGTTTTGTCGTATGTTGCAGCATGTAGGGATGTGTGGTGGAAATACTGGCAAATGCACCAAACAATCCAAGCACATCCACATTGCTGTTTGATATATGAAATCACAATGAAGGCTAATGGCTAGCCTTTGTGAATACATAATCACAATGTGACCAGACGTTTCCTCTACACCCTCTCCCTCCCACTGCGTTGGGAACTGTAATAACCTAATGCTCGGTCATTCTGTTCGAGAGGGAGGTCTGCCGATGACCTGATGATTTTGTAATTAGTGTGCACATGAGCTAGCGGGCTGACTGTGTATGCGTGTGTGACACAAATACAGAAGATGTGGTTCAGCAGAATTTGTGTGTGTTTACATGAGAGATCTCAAGTGTTACAAGTGCTATCTGGTGCCCCACAGATGGGGTACTTCCCACTGCGTCTGTGTGTTTTGTGTGCGAAACAAGTGTTAAGTACTGCTTGTGCGATGTTCTGCCCATTGTGTGCAAGAAGATAATTTCACACAGCTCATGTTAGACACCTGCCATGGACTCATAATGTGCAAAGGGTGCTGTAATTGTGTGCAGCAAGGAAGCAGCAATCAATCAAATGTAATGTAAGTATATACTGTGAGCGCTCCCCAGTAGGAGTCACATGTTATCAAGCATCCATCATTTCAATATTTTAAATCTAATAAGACAGACCTTTAGGGGGATGTGTTTGTTTGCTGTCTATGCCACAGTCAGATAAGAGGATCAATATACTTTTTCATGTGCGTCTGCTCTAGCAATAGGTTATCAGGCCTCTCGAAAATGCCAGTGTGCTTTAATTTGCACTGTTGTTTACACAAGTCTTGGATTTTCTTACTGGAAGGATTTGGTTATTTTATTTTTATATTTTTGTATGACTGTCAAGAGCATTTCCAAAGTGACTACGCATTTCTGGGTTTCATATAAAAACTCCAGACAGCAAACTCTGTTGCAGTGATGTACTGCTTTACATTTGAAAACAAATGTAGCGCACAGGTACTGCGTGCACTGCGGCATGACAGCAGGTTCCATACATTGCTAAAGCATAGGCTGGATGTGGGTAAGCAAGGGAGAGGGAGGGGCAGGTGTGTGAGCTGAGTGAGGAGACGGGCAGTGAAGTGAATTTCGTGGCATGTTAAGCATACCTGTCAAAAAAAGTACTCAAGAGCTATGTTGTCTTCAAGCTACTTAACTCTGCTTTAACCATGTCTTAGCTAATGCTAGCTTAACCTCGTCATTAAGGCTAGGTAAATTTTTCAGAATGCCATGGTTCTGTTGCCAATGGCACCTGTTAGCAAGCTAACCTCAGCTGCTATGTGACAGGATTGGGCAGATTAAGTATTTAATGCCAGCGTTCTCTCTGTCTGATTTTACACTGCATTCTAAAAGCCTGAAAGTTATCTTGCTGAAAGCACATCACTTTTTACTCCACTAGAGTAAACCTTTATGCAGAGTGAGTTCTCTAGCACAGCCATTCCCAAAGTCAGGAGTGCTGCGGCCCACTTTAAAACCAGAAAATTCCACGGGCCCATCCAATCTTAAATCTTCACTCTAATCAAAATACAACAGAAAGTGATGTATTTCCTTGATTTTTTTTATTTTATTTTAATAGATTTATATAAATATGTAATTATACATATTTGTGAGTAATTTCAAAGAGAATTTCTGTTATTACCGCGACCCACCTGCAGTACCTTCGCGGCCCACCAGGGGGGCCCGGCCCACGCTTTGGGAACCACTGCTCTAGCAGCTGCTCACTGAGGACCTCTTAAAAACAGACTGTCTGCTTCCAACTTTCCTCAACTATAAATGAGTGTATATTACTTGAGATCATTTTTGTTTTGACTACCAAAAACACTGGAGTGAAAGCATGAGTTTACTCTTTAATATCCCATGATAGACTGAATCTAAGAAGAAATTTTACATATCTCATATTGTATAATTGCATAGTTTCTAGAAGTGTTTTCTTTCTTTTCACAGTCATCCATCCAGATGCAATATTTTGTAGGAACAAACAGACCAAGGCTACAATAACATAGACTGGTGTAAGTAAGTATGTCAAGGAAATCAGCTAATCAAAGAAACACTGCTGCTTAGAGGACAACATGAGTGCAAAAGGTAATCTAAGTGTCTTCTTGTGTGTCTGTCGCCCTTCTCCTAACCGCACAACCACAGTGATGGAGTCACCCGTGGGAGAGATTCCTAGATTTTTTTTTTTTAACTTGGTCTAAAATAAAAGCTCAAGGTGTGTGTGCGTGTGTGTGTGGTGATCGAGTGAAAGAGTGAGAGCGAGACATTAACAGAGCTGTAATGTTGAGTCTTTTCCAAAACACAAAATGCAAAAATCTCTGAGCCAAGTCAGGGCTGGAGTCAGCAAACACAACACCTTGGAAACTAAAGGGAAAAATCACTTAACAAGTAGCTCACACATTTTGTGGGGAACAAAAATGACAATACAACAAAAGACAAGAGAAAATGCAGACAATAAATGCACAAGAGTTAACGAGGACAACTGGAAACAGCAGAAGAAGACCTCCCTCTGCTTCTGCAGTGATGCGGACGCTGCACCGGTCTGTCGTAGTGAAGAGAGAGCTGAGTGTAAAAGCGAAGCTGTCGATTTACCGGTCAATCTACGTTCCCACCCTCAGCTATGGTCACGAGCTTTGGGTAGTGACCGAAAGAATAAGATCGCGAATACAAGCGGCAGAAATGAGTTCTCTTCGAAGGGTGGCTGGCCTCTCCCTTAGAGATAAGGTGAGGAGTGCGGCCATCCGGGAGGAGCTCAGAGTAGAGCCGCTGCTCCTCTATATCGAGAGGAGCCACTTGAGGTGGCTCAGGCATCTGATTAGGATGCCTCCTGGCCGCCTCTTGGGTGAGGTGTTCCGGGCATGTCCCACCGGGAGGAGGCCCCGGGGTAGATCCAGGACACGCTGGAGAGATTATCTCTCTCGACTTGGGGTCCCTCCTGATGAGCTGGTGGAGGTGGCTGGAGAGAGGGAAGTCTGGGCTTCCTTGCTTAGGCTCCTGCCCCCGCGACCCGGCCCCGGATAAGCGGAAGAAAATGGATGAATGGATGGAACTGGAAACAGCTGGGAAGAGAACACAGGAAGCAAAACTGAACACAATGCTTTAGGAAAATAAAACAGGAAGTGAGAGAACAGGTAAACAGAAACGCAGACTGCACACAACACTGGAAATAAAACTAATAGAACACACGAGACAAGGGGCAGTGACACAGGGACAAAAGACACTGGAACACAGACGCGGGGGAAACAGGAATTCAGTACAAATAACTATAACTAACAGGCTAAGAATGAAACTGTAAGCAAACTTAGAAACAGCAGAAATACAACAAAAACAGAACCTCAAGGAAAAAACACAAAACTAGGCAAACGGCCCAGGACCGTGTGACATTCAGGAGATTGGAATCTTTATCAGATTTTCCCTTTCTTTCAGAATTCTCAGGAATCTGGAAAATATATACTACTGCAGCATGTCGTTACATTTTATCCTCAATCTTCTTTATTCTCTCTTTGCTCTTCTCTTTCCACTCTGGTCACAGCAGATGGCTGCCCCGCCCTGAGCCTTGTTCTGTCGAAGGTTTCTATCCGTCAACAGGGAGTTTTTCCTTCACACTATCGCGGAGTTCTCGTTCATAGTCGTTTGATTTTTATTTTATTTCAGTTTAAGCATAAAATATTGTTTCAGATTAAGTTTTTTTCTAAAGTTTAGCTTTCATTTCAGTTAAGAGCATTTTTCACACTTGGATTTAGTTCACTACAACCACCTTGATAAATACTAACCAGTTTCAATGACAGTATAAAACATATCTTGTTGTGGATGATGGTAAAATGTGTGGAAGAAAAAAAAAACCACCAACCTCAAAGTCCACCTGAGAAGCGCACACAAGGCTGCTACGGAAACCGCTCTGAACCTACGCAGTAACCTGACGCCTCGAGAAATGTAACTACACGTCGGGTCCACGGAGCCCGGAATGATTGTGATTGGCCTGATGTGGCAAACTTAAACACAGAGACGTTGAGGATAATACTCTGTAGGTCCACAGTGAAACCAGCTTCCAAAGAATGCAGTCATTGCCCCAAACTATCTACTCTGGTTGTTGTTAGGTGCTTAGCTAACTTTTCTGATACTATGTAGGTTTGCAAAGATAGAGGGCTGTGAGAGCAGTGGGAGGTAGCTCTCGGGAAGGAAGCAGTCTCTGCTAGCAGTCATCCACGCTCTGCACCGAGCATTTCAGACCTGACGACAGATCAGGTCAGTCAGGGTCAGAGATGGTGCTGCTCTTTCAGTTTTCTGTTTCCCAGGTCATCGTCAAAGGGCAGGTGTATCACTAGGCTGCAAGGATTAGATACGTCAGTGCCACTCTGCTGAAAAAAGTGAGCATTCAAACCTCTTGTCACCCCTTCAGCCACCTCCCAACCCTGTGTCACTCTTTCAGACATACTTATGTAGACTCATGCACACACTGTAACACATCAGTATTGCACTCTAACCCTGTGATGGACTACATTTTCGTCCTTGGTTCTACTAGCACCATTCCTGTGCTCTGCCTTCGTCACCTGACGGTCTGAGAGCCAGACGCGGTGAAGCCATAGCTGGAGAGGGTGGAGAGCCTGGAAACAGACAAGAGGAATGTGAAGGACAGCGAAGGAAGAGCAAAGAACGGTGCGTGTGGTCTTCTGGAGGATCTCGGGGGGGGGGGGGGAGTAGCTGATAAATGAAGAGCTGAAAGAGAGGCTCGATTTATACTCAGGTAAAATGAAAATATGCACCTAAGTGTATAATATTGTTCCATCTTTGTTAAGACTTTATTGTACTTACTAATTAGTTTGTGCTAATTGCATTTTCAGATCTTTCTCCTGTCAAAACAGAGCCACGAATACACCAAAGACCAGAGGGAGCTGTCACTCTCCACCTACATGGTCTGAAAGCCTGCACCTATCTGAGAGTCTCTCCATATTAATCTGCCACATCCACACACAATGCAGAGGTTTTGTTCATGCACTTTGTTTGTATGAAAGCTGTGCATATTATTTTATCCCAATATGAATGAACAGGGTGAAAGGCAGACATATCTACACCTACTCTATCATTATTAACATGACCGTCAATAAATAATGAGAATAAATAAATAAATGAATGTTGGCCGTTCAGCTTGTTCTCCTCTCTGCAACTACACAAAGGGAATCAAATTAAACAAACTAGACAAAAACATTAAATGTATTCATCTTCATTTTTTCCTACTGTATAGGTAAATGTGTATGACAGTATGCTTTCAGTAGCTGAAGTGACCCCCTTTCACAGCACTAAGCTCAATAAAACATTTTGTTTGTGTGCATTTGTTTTAGGGGTCTGGAAAACAGCCCTTCAGCAGGCCGGTTCCAGACCATCTTCTGCTGTCTAACGGTGAGGTTCGGCATGTTTCAAGCACATCGGGTGATGCGGCATCAGAGGATGACACCGTGTCCCTGTCTGCTTTTGAGGCGTCTCTTTCTCCAGCTGCAGATGAAACTGAAGCGCTTCCACTCGTCCACTTTTGCCAACATTCCTGCAATTGTGTGTGACCTTAGCCAGCCACCGAAATGCTTTGGTAGCCTTGTGGAGAGTCCTCGTTTACATCTCAGGGTTTGTTGTTTGCCAGGCTTTGAAAAAGCCGTGTGTGCCGTGGTAGTTTGGCGCCTGATGCTGTACCCGCAACAGTTGATCACACTGAAAACAGGGAAGGCTGATGATTCCTCCTGAGAGCGCAGTAAAGGTGATCAGATCAGCTGAGCGTTTTTTTTATTTGCCAGTCAGCGTCAGGGCGAGCTGCCAAAGTGTCCTTGATCTCTCTCTCTCCCTTGATTTGGTGCCATACAAATAAAGACTGATTGATCTTCCAAACCTTCTGTTTGCTGCTGTCTGCTCATCACTCTATTTTTGCATTTGTTCCTCTTGTCACCCTTGTTTTTGTGTAATAATAAAGCGCTTTAAAAAAGTTGGAAATAGCTCTTTTTTGTTTTACCTTTCTAACATAACATTTTCTTGTATGCAATAAAACATGGATCTATAATTTTAGTTTCATTGCTAAAAGAAAATGAAGTAGATCAGTTTCTATTGCAGTTTTTTATTTTTATTTACATTTTTTGTGTTAAAGATGCCATTATTAGCACCCTGATTGATAAAAACACTGAACATAAAAATGCTTTTTTAATTCATAAAACCTCACCCTGTGACAGGCCGGACCGGTTCTGGCTGGACCTCTTTAGTATTGCACACTTTGGCTTCCACGTGAAGCTCGATGATGGTCAAACACTTATGATTACATTTTGAAATTTTAAGTTTTAATCTTACTTTTTATTCATTAAAAGTACTTTGTGCAATTACTTCAAAAAGTATTACTCTTAACAATAGATTTACTTCTTTTAATCAATATATCTCTGGATTAGGTATAATTAGCTGCATTCTAGTGTAAAAAGCATAAAATGAACGAACTGCGACTAAAAGAAAACAAACAGATAAATTACAATAGAACGAAATGTAAATAAACGTAGTCAGGTTAGAGAGAAACATCCCTCTCCAATTAATGCCTCACATGGAATAATACCACCTATTTTATGTACTGAATGTGAAAACCTCACATTCTTTCCCAGTAAGCCAAGAATGAATACTCCATCAAGCCTATTTGTATGATAACAATGTTGCCAAAATGACAGCATCAATTTCTACCTCTGAAAAATGGAAGCGCTGCTTGTTCATACAAACAATCAAAACCCAATCAGTTGAATTTCCACAGCAGCAAATTAAGCATGGAGGGGAAATTATACAATTGTCCTGTAAAATATGCCAGTAATCACTTAAATTGAGCAGGAAAACAGAAATCAGCAACAAAAGGCCTTTAGACAGGCTGTGCGCTTGATTGAGTGTGAGAGTGGGTGTCTCAGCTCATCAGTACAACATTATGAATAACTGAGCTCTGCGCTAAGTGCAATAATAAATTGTTTTTTGTGGAAATGCTCAAAAAGAAACTATAAGGCTATACATAGCGACATCATTACCATTTTTTTTGTGAAATTTGCACTGTCAAGCCCAATCTAGCTCTCCCTGTTGTGAGCTGCACTGTATGTGAGTATTCTTCTTGTGTTAACAGTTACCCTCTGCGCTCCAAGTCGATATGAGCTCAGTCTGGGAATTGGAGCGCAGAGGAAAGAAGTAAAAAGAAGAAAATGCCCCAATTAAAGCCCAGTGATGAAAGAGGCGGAAAGTCGGGGGAAGTACAGAAGAAAAGGGAGGTCAACAAGTGTAAGAGGAAAAAGGACAAAGAAGGCGCAGAGAAAGCTAGTCTATGTTTATGTCAGCTGCCAGACTGGAAGAGAGGGTCCCGCTGAAAAAGCATCCAGATGCCACCTTCATATTTTATCAATTTCCTTTTTTCATCTTTAATTTTTTTTTATTTTATTTCAATAATTCAGTCAACCTCATTAATAGATGTGGCTGTAGCATGTACAATCTCTGCGCCAGACATTTGATCTGCTCTGGCTCTTTGCGTTAGACAGCAGGAGGTGAGTGGTGAGTGCATAATGTATCACAGCAGGAGCAGCATTAATAACGGAGGCTTAAAAATGTCACAGCCTTTCAATGTCACAACTCTGTTTATTATTTTATCATTGTACAATATTACAGCCCTGCTGTCTCTGCTGTGTGCGCGCGGTCAAAAGTGTAACACTTATGTAATTGCTACAGTACAATGCGACTATAAAAAGCAGTAAATAACTCAGTGTTGAACTTTTTTGCTTCTATTACTGATGAAAACCTTATGGAATAGTTTCACCAATATCTAATTAGCCTTGGTTGAATAACTACTCTTACACACACGCATACAGCAAGACCCACAATTACAAAGACTTTTGCATTTCCTCAGGTTTCTTCACATTTTCTTGGTCACATAATGACACTTGGTTGGGAAATCTTACATCACACCACATCACAGCTTTTGATCAAGAGAGTCTGACAATTTTTCTTCAAACAGATTATGCTCTGAGGTACAGACGGTCCAAAGAACTCTGTGCTCCGGTTTTGTTGAGTCACTTGTCACTTATGAGCATATACATGGATTTGTGCTTTGCACCTGTATAGTTTAAGCACTGCACCGTCCAAATATAGTCACTTTGGGTTCCAGCAAATGAACATAGTGACCAAAACAATAATGTTGAGGCACATCGGCTTCATCTGTGTTTCATATACACACATGAAGCCGCCGCCCCACAATCTGCAGTCCTGCTGCAATCTGTCCTGTTGTAGTTTCAGAAACCTCTGACCTGCGCTTCGGAAGCACAAATTGTCCCTGTAGTTACAGCGACTGTCTCAGAAAAATTGAGACAATATTCTAAAGCTCAAAATGACATCATGGAAAGGTTGGCTTTGTCAGACTAATGTTAATTAAAGCTTTGGTGGACCCTGCACTTTGAGGGGATTTATTCAAAAACAATAAGTCTTATCTCACTGAGCATCACCACAGTAAAGGGGTCCAGGCTGACTGGCTACATTTCAGTGTATGAATTGTGCATCTAGAGGAGATCACAGTGAATCATTTTTTTTCAGTCTTGAAGTTCTTGAGCAGTGACAGAATTTTTAAAGCTTTGGCCCTCATCTCTTTGTCTGACATTTCCAATAAGGCTGAGCTGCAGAGGCAAACAGTCACAAAGAAGTATTGTATCTGTCCATATACATGGACATGACGCATTACAGTCACTCTGAAGCAAATGGACAGTGTTGTGCTAAGCTGCCCCACATTTCCTTATGCTTTACTTCTGAGGAGTCAGACTTTCTTTTAATTTTTAAAATGGTCTTAAGCAATAGTTCTCCAAGTGTTCGGAAGCTCAAAGCTCAAAGCTTTTCTTTGGATGTTGGTTACTTTTTCACTCAAGCATACAAAAGGAAAAAAAAAAAAGAACCCAACTCAAGAGATGAACCAGTGTTGTGTCAACACATAACAGAAAACTTAGCAAAGAAGTTTTGTTTTTTTGTTTTTTTTTAATTATATCTCTAGACACTCCATTACTAGCTGCCTGTCCAAAAACAAACAAACAAACAAACAAAAAAAAGCAAAGACCTGACAGGCCCTGAGATGTACATGTGGCCCTTTAGCTGCCTAGGTAGATTTAGGCACTGAAAGGTGCTTGGTTGGGTTTAAGCACTAAAAAGTTTAAGGAAGGTTAAGGAAA
>JAVDPK010002631.1:180554-190887 GCA_034780415.1 Cichlasoma orientale | reverse complement strand
TCTACTCTTAAGTATCCTAGGAACCACAAGTAAGCCAGCAGTCTGAGAGCAAAGTGCTCTATTGGGGTGATACGGTAATACGAGGTCTTTAAGATAAGATGGGGCCTGGTTATTCAAGCCTTTGTATGTGAGGAGAAGGATTTTAAATTCTATTCTAGATTTAACACAATATTTAAAATTTCTGGGTGTGCACATCTCAGATGATCTCTCCTGGACCATCAACTCTGCTGCACTGGCCAAGAAAGCCTAACAACGCCTCTACTTCCTCCGCAAATTGAGGAGAGTGAAAGCGCCAGTCAACCAGTTTTGTTGAGGGTGTCCTAACCAGCTGCATCACAAACGGATGACCAAACGTTATTGTAACTCCTTTAATATATGACCTTCCTTCTTTGAACTGTAGCAGTATAAAACTGAATAGAAAAACCACTCACAGTGAATTTAATTAAGGCATGAATTCAGACCCCTTCAATATTTAAGATGTAAGTACAATTATTTTAAAAGAAACACTGAAAGAATGATCTTCTAGATCAGGGGTCTCAAACTCCAGGCCTCGAGGCCTGGTGTCCCTGCAGGTTGTAGATGTGTCCCTGATCCAACACACCTGAATCACATGGCTGAATTACCTCCTCAGTATGCAGGCGAGTTCTCCAGAGTTCTGCTAACGACTTCTATATTTCACTCAAGTGTGTTGAAGCAGAGACGCGTCTAAAACCTGCAGGACACCGGCCCTCGAGGCCTGGAGTTTGAGACCCCTGTCCTAGATAGTTCAATGACTTCAATACATCAAGATTTTTAGAACTGAATCATGGCTTACATTTTCATATTTGGCAGGAGGGTCATATGAAGCTCACTGGAAAGGTGATGTCACTCATCGTGTGTTGTCAAGGCAGGAATCTGAAAGCTAAAAAGGAGCCACTGCTCATCAGAAAACTACATTGAGGGTTTGAAGTCTGCTAATCTGAGTAGGAAAAAATTTGCAATACAAACACCTACTCTAAATGTGTCCTTGACCAAGCTTCTCACCTCATTATTCCAGTTATTCCATCGGAGCTGCTGGTGAGCTCACAGTAGGATCAAACTGGTTTTGCCAGAAAGCGCCAAACACCTTGATTGACCTTTTCCACAGAGAAACAAAGGTAGACGAGGCTTATGAGCAGAAATTATATTACAAGACTGGTGAAAAACAGAGAAATGATAATAAATTGCAAAGAAAATGAATAAGAGCAACTGTGTGATGCAAATCCTCATAATTAAGCCACGGAAAAGCTGCTTTAAATGAACCTGAAAAGCTCCACTAGCACAAAATTAAGGCAAGAGAATTCCACTGTGTTCATCTAAAATGTGAGGAGGGATTTTTTCCATGTAGCTGATAAGCTGCCTTCCTCAAAACAGCAGTCCAGGGAATGACTGAAATTGAATGCAATTTTCAAGAAAGACAGATTTATGCAACATGTGTATGTGCACACTTTTGTGCCGCTGCACTTTACGTAACTGACAGTGTCATAATTCACACCTGCATCATATAACTCAGTCCGGTTGTTAGCGCAGAGGGATTTGTGCCCTGTAAGGTGTGTGTGTGTGTGTGTGTGTGTGTGTGTGTGTGTGTGTGTTAGAATGGATGGAGTGTGAACGAAACAGAGAGAGATTAAGATGACAAATTTCAGAGCAGAAAAAAGGATTTAATTGCACGTGAGGTGAGCACCTGTGAATTGTGGCACTGAGGAAGTGATGCAGGTATTTTTGTCAACCAGAATTACACACATTCACAAAGGTGACTTTCAGGGAAACACAATGTTGTTCATATGAGCAGGCATGGATCAGACAGAAGTCATATAAAAGGAACAGGAAAGAAGCTGTGAGGTGAACGTCAAACACACAAAAGCATCTGCAGAGAAGGCTGCCTGTCCTGTCAGTGATGTCTTAGTTTAAGTTCAGGCTTTCCATGAGGAATTATTATAAAACATGTATTCATCATCTTTCCCCATACATCAAGCTGAGTGATAAACAAACACAGACAACTCTCTACATCCTTGAAGCTTCAGCTCCCTCCATAGATTTTCTACAGGACTGATGTGTGGAGACTGGCTGGACCTTAATGTGCTTCTTCTTTGGCCACTCCTTTGTTGCCCTGGTGTTATGTTTTGGGTCATTGTCATGTTGGAAGACCCATCCATGACTCATGGCTGAGAGAAGGAGGTTCTTGTCCAAGATTTTATGTTACATGGCCCCGTCCATTGGCCCCTCAATGCAGTGAAATTGTCCTGTATCCAAAAATAGCATCAAAGCATAATGTTTCCACCTCCGAGCTTGACTGTGGGGATGCTGTTCTTTGGGTCACACTCAGCATTTCTCTTCCTCCAAACACGGCAGGTCCAAAGAGTTCAATTCTGATTTCATCTGATCACAGCACTTTTACCCAAGCCTTCTCTAAATCATTTAGATGTTCACTGGCAAAGTTAAGACGGGCCTGTACATGTGCCTTCTTGAAGAGGAGGACCACTATGAAGTGTGTTACCAATGGTGGTCTTGGTGGCTGTGGTCCCAACTGCCTTCAAATCATTAACAAGCTCCTCCTGTGTAGTTTTGGGCTCTGCCACCTTTCTCATGATCATCCTTACCTCATGAGGCAAGATCTTGTATCGAGCTCCAGACCGAGGATGACTGATATATTTCTTCCATTTCAGAAAACAATCACACCAGCAGGTGTCATCTTCTCACCAAGCTTCTTGCTGATGGTCTTGTAGCCCATTCAAGCCTTGTGCAGGTCTACAATCCTTTGACAGCTCTTTGGTCTTGTCTATGGTTGTGGAGACTTTGGAATAGAAGGAACTGAGGCCCCATTTACACGACGCCGTTTCCAGTGGAAACGGCGTTGTTTTGATGGGTTTCAGCCTCCCGTCTACACGTAGATGTTTCAGAAAAGCTCTGTGTTTACACGATGACACTTGAAAACATGAAAACGATGTAGTTCCCATTGCCAGGCTAGAAGGGAGCTGTGTTTTTTGCAAAGTTTGTTAACACAACAAGCGCATGCGTGGAGGCAGTGGCGCAAAAAGGGGGTATGCACTATATGCAAGGCATAGGGACGCCGCACAGGGGGGTGCCAAAGCGATGCGGGGACATTATTTCTCTAGTTGACATTTTCTGTATTTAACAGCTGTGCATATGATATGATCAATAACACGCTGCTTAGTGTTCCTTCACCTTCCCTCCTCCTGTCGCCCCCCTACCACCACACACACACACACACACAAAAAGGCACTCCAGCGCACGCTTTCGAGAGCGCGCTCGATCGCGACTGTTCATTTGAAATGTGTCTGCATACACCTCAGAAAGTATAGAGCTGCGCTCCTGCGTGGAGGGACTTGGTAGGACGCGCCGCAAAGATTTGTTCATTATTTACAAAATGGCCAATGTGAGAGGCTGAGGTTGGGTTGCTGCTGCACACAACACTCAATAATAAAATGGCAAAAACACAAGAAAAGATCGACTGTGAATCACGCTACTCAAAGTTCTCTGAAGCACTCGTGAACGCTAACCCTAACGAGTGTTGTTCATCTATTAGCGCATGCGCGGAATACTGTGCCGGTCGAGACCATAGTGCGCATGTGCGAGGACCCCCGTTTCCAAAAGACCGCGGCTTCCAAAAGACCGCGGCTTCAACCGTTTACACGACGACGGTGAGTTTCTGAAACGCTCCACTCTGGACCTCGTTTCGAAAACGCATCGTTTTCACTCCGTTCTCGTGTAAACGGGAGGGCGAAACGCATCGAAACGACGCCGTTTTCATTTTGAAACGGTGTCGTGTAAACAGGGCCTGATTCTGAGGACAGGTGTGCTTTATACACATAACGAGTTGAAATGAGGAGTATCTGTAACTGATTGATGGGCACACAGCCAGTCTGTACAAGTGAATTGTAGGGGATCAAATACATATTTCACTCAGTGACATGCAAATCAATTTATATCTCTTAAGCAATGTGTTTTTTCTGGATTTTTGTTGATTTTCTCTCTCTCTCCATTAAAATTAAGCTACCATAAAAATTAGAGGCTGTTCATTTCTTTGTAAGTGATCAAACTTACAAATTGAGCAGGAAGTCAAATAATTATTTCCCCCACTCTACATTTCCTCAGTTTGCTTCTAAGAGAGAGTGGACCAACGCGGAAATTCCAGGGAGATCTTTCACAAGGGTGCGTATCACAACAGGGGGGGCTTCAAAAAACAGAGAAGGCAAAATGTTTTATAGCAAAACATACAGTACTACGAGCATAGATGAGCCTGATTACCACACTGGTCCACGGCAATCTAGCAGAGTTGTGGCTCGAGCTGGTTCTTAAATAACGATTGCCGTGTCACTGATTGCCAGATGAGAAAAAGGTACATCAGATGAAGAGCGGGACCTGAGAAAGCTCTGCCACCAGCTGGAGCCCAGAGGAGGACATGGCCATAACCACTTGAGGAACACTTGAAAGACAACAGAGGAGCCACAGGCCAGTCTTCACTATGCGATGGTTTTGGGCCAGGCCAGCCCAAAACCATCGCACTTGGCTTCCAATAAAATGTATTTACTCTTGATCATCTGAAACATGTGACAAATATGCAAACACTTTTTCAAAGCGCTCTCAACATAAATAACACTTCCTTTCTTTAATGTCATTCTTGTGAGCACGTGTAATTTTTTTTTTTACCTTATTTATCAGCCATAAAAAATGTTTTTGGAAACTGCAAACCACGCCGAATATAAAAATATGTGTTTAAGTGATGCCTCTGGGCAGGAGTGAGATTTTGATGCAAATTGCAGCAGTGAAGCTTTGAATGAGCTTGATTTGCTCCATGAACTGTGTTGCTGAACATAATCATGCACCTGTCCCTATCACCTCATATCACATCTATGCCTCCCCCCCCTCCCACACACACACACACACACACACACACACACACACACACACACACACACACACACACACACACACACACACACAGCTCACCCACAAAATGCTGGAGAGGTGTGCCTCACAGTTTACTCCTTTACTTGACATGGATTTAAACATTTGAAAATCTTCATTCAAGCCTTAAGATTAAAAAAGAAAAGGCAGTTAAGCAGTGAGTAGGTTTTGTTTCTACACCAATCAGATGTTCAACTGATGGATGGATGCAATGAACTCTGGAGTGTAACCGGCTCTCTCTCCTACAGTTTGCCTTTGTGCCTCTGCTCTCTTCTCTTTCTCCTCACCCCCAGCCAGTCTCAGAGAATGGCTGCCTCTCCCCGAGCCTGGTTCTGCCTGATTCTTCCTGTTTTTCCTTCCCACTGTCCCCAGGTGATGATTGTTGGGGTTTCTTACAATATTAAGTTTGGACTCTGGTGACTTTGTTGAAAGTGGGGGTGCCATCAAAATCACCACACTGCCTGGTTTGGTTTCTGATAGTCTCTTTATCCTTGTTTAGGGGTCTGGATGCTGGCTTTCGCTGAGGTGCATTTTGCTGGTGAGTTTTTCTAAAATATTTTCTTTCTCATAATGAGTCAAGCTCAACACTCACATCTGCAGGGATCTCTCTGATGACTTAGTCCTCAGAAGATTATGAAAAATGGACTCTAAAAACTCACTGAGATGTAACAGAGAATTTGTATTTCAGGTGCACAGTCATAAGCTACATCTATTATGAAGATAGTTGTTATATGGAAACTGAAGACTGGAAGAATTTTTTTTCAGGTATTTTCACAGATTTCAAGCAGGGGTCAGATAAATCAATCCTTGTTCTAAATTATATGCAGAGACTATTCCAAAGACAAACAAACAAATCCATCTCTGCCTACTGGACACATGATCATCAGTGTATTAAGAAAAATGACTTGGACCTTGAAGTTCACACTGGCCTGCACCTCACTGTGCGTGCATTCTCAATATAACACATGCAGTGACTGTTTTACATAAATCTTCAGTTAGGAATAAATAAAAGACGCACAATAACTTATCAGGGTGGAGGTTTCCTGCAGGAAGCCATCTAAATGATTTAAGCCTTAGGCTGTTTTTGAAAGCTTCCACCTAAGAAAGCATCTTCAAAGCAGTAACAGCTTTACAACAGTAAAAACGAGCAACTCATTTTAGAAAAAAAAAAATCTCTCTGTCGGTTTTTTGGCGGAGTTTTTCTCTCCCCACTCTGGCCAACTCTGCTTAATTTGATGCAACAGAAATGAAGCATAACAATGCCACAGTACATCCTTTTCATTGTACTCTTCCTTTCTTCATTGAATGCGTTTTGCCTGAAAAGTTTCTAAATTGGTGACAGCCTCTGCTTTATGTTTGACAGATGCGGTCTGGTTTTGGTTCAGAAACTTTGGAAAGGGTTAAAGTTTAACCCAAAAGGTACCAGATACAGTAATAGCACACACCAGCCTGATTAGGTGAGAATATGGCTACCATACTGACAAAGTGGCTGGCTTAGTAGAAGTGACATATTTCAGTTGCTTTTCATGCCTTTAACTGTTGGTCATAGATGGATGGATGAGCTCTGTGCAAACAGAATGTAAGGTGGAGGTTGAAGACAACTGGAAAATTCCTTTAGTAATGAAAAGGTCTATTTTTATTATTAAATAGGCTTTGCTTGGTTGTTTAACACTGTGCCATTAACACACATGAATGCTGCCATGCACAGCACAGTGGGGCTAATTACTGCCTAATGTTCCCATGCAACAAACAAGGAGGTGCACTCATTTGAAAGATGAGAGGAAGGTGGATGTTTATTTTTAACAAGTGTGAACACACATGCTGTTATTCAAATTATTACTAGTCCACAAACACACCTCATCACCGTGTTCATTATTCAGTTATTCAAACAAGCACACGCACACAGACACAGAGAGCGATGTGTGAAAGGTGCCGAATGCATTATTTTAAGAGATGAGATTACACACAGGCTCGAACACGCTGCAGCTTTAGGAGTATGAAGGAGTATTTATTTTGCTGAAAAGCAAATTTCCACGCTCAGTTTGAGTGTACCCAGTTATTGAGTTAGCATGAAGATTTATCCCAAAAAACCTCAAGAGAACCAGGACTCTGTTCAATAGTTTATTTAAATAATACTCAGAATAAAATACAGAATAACTACACAATTATCTATGATGACAAAAGAATTTTGATATCATGATATTTACAAAATTAATGGTATCAGTAAATATTTTATTTACAACATTCACTTTTGTCTGTAATTAATCCTACAATCATTTTTGGCCCTCGTGCAATTCTATTACAGCAGGCACTGTTGCAAACACATATGTTTCGCACACACAGCATCACTTTCCAGAGTTCCTTGCAACCTAGCAACCACCATTACCACAGCATATGGAGCAATGAACGCAGAAGAAATAACTATGTTCACTTCCTCGAGGCAGCAGTAAAAAGATCTTCCGATCTTCCTCTACTCCTTCTTGCATACTATGCTCAGATGCTCTTTATATTACAAAGAGGAGGCTAGAAAGGAGTGCCCATCAATGTGCTATTTGTTCATGTGAGCGATCCCTCAATGGATCCTACTTGTTCTGCATGCTAGACTTACAGTCACATTAGCTGGCATACCGAAAGCTGCATTCACAGAGACCGCAGAAAGTGAGTGACATTCAGTGAGTTCAAGTGAATACGGGCAAAGAAGTGGGCGGGTCCTACTTTTTTTTTATAAAATCAAATTATAAATGCATATACTGAGAAACATTAATTATGACAAAATCATTATTTACAACTCACATGAACAAAAACTAAGGAAACCAGTCAGTTTGTCTAGAATTCATGTTTTGGAGTTAAATAACAAAAACCAGCGTTTCTCACTCACAGATTTTAAAATGTAGGTATATGAATGGCCACTAGAACTGCCAGCTGACTTGATAGCATTGTTGCTGTAGTGGCGGTCCTCCAGTTTCACAGACTCTAACATCGCCCTTTTGGACAGCAGCTGGACCTTGTTCTGCTCGTTAGCTCTGATGAGAGCTAAAGGTTCTGATCAGAAACAGAACCTGCAGCAGGAGTAGAACTGCAGCTACATAGCTCACTGAGGCTGCAGAGCAGAATCAGGACTATCAGCTGCAGAGCAGTAGTCTCCTGTCTTGTGTTCGTCCACCTGTCTAGTTTTCCCAGTTAGTGCAGCTGTGAGGAGCTTTCTTTGAGCTTATGGCTGTTTCCTGAGTCTGCATTTGGGTCCTCATCCTCCCAGCCAATATTTTGAGCTCCTGATCACTTACAAATAAATGAACAGTCTCTAATTTTTATGCTAGTTTCATTTTAATGTAGAGAGACAGACTATTAACTAAAAATCAAGAAAAAAAACTATTAAATTAAGGTTATAAATCAATCTGCATGTCAATGAATGAAATAAGTATTTGATCCTCTACAACCCAACTACAATACCTGTTACACTCCCTCTACTCCTTTATGCTTCCTCTGATAAAGCTCTTTATCACAGGAAGTTGTGTTTCTAAAGGTGTCCATATATTCACCATGCAAGCTAACTAAATATGTCCACCAGTATCTCCAGTAGACCAGTATCTCCACCAGTAGAAAATAAATGTCTAGCGTTAACTGATAACTGCTAGCAGATAACAACCGCTAGTTGTAAATGGCTAATAGCCAGACAGCAACATCTGGCTATGCACTACAGCCAACATAACAACAGGACTTGTGTAGATCACTTATGGTCTTATACTCCTATGGTGAAAGCAGTGTGCGGCACATTGCCACTGAATATGTAACTAGAAACTACTTTTTTGCTTTTTTTATCCATTCTTACAGAGTAAGAAATTAAATGAAAACTTCTGTGTAATGAGTTCTGAAGATAGTTTCCACCATAAGGCAGCTAGCCTCTTCCAGGTGTGTTTGTGTAATTACTGACATACTTCTTCTTTGTTGTGTGTGTGTGTGTGTGTTTTTTTTACAAAGAACACAAAAGGCTGTAATATAAAAAGTTAAAGCAAAAATGCTATCTAGTGCCTAAGCACACGTTTTAAAAATGACTTGGCAAACCAGTATGAACAAATGTTACTGATATAAGAAGTTTGCACAAAAACATGTAGCAAAGCGAAACAGAGCACCAAACTGCAGTGACTCAATTATATCTACAACAAATTTGAAGAAACCTTTGTAGGATTGTTTTATAAGAAAGGAGAAGCAGTGGCAAAAGAAGACAACAAACCAGAAGTTTATCTAAAAAAAATTCTCAACAGTTTCCAGAACATCACTCAATAACAAAACAACAGCTTTTTCATTTTTAAACATCTCAGCTATCAACAATGCCGGTATGTAATGGCAGCCCTAGCAGGTATGTATAACATTAGAATAGCATACCAGCTTCTCTACAAATAAAAGAAACGGTCTGAATGTGCAGTCAGTGAAGCCTACATTGACTTCATAACTCAAGAACTGCCAACATTAAAAACTCCATTTCTGGCTCATAATATAGCATAGACTGCTTATCAAAATGTGTAAACACAATTGTTTATAGCACAACATTTTACACAGAATTTTTTTTGTTTCTGGGGTTAAAAATAACCCCAACAGGACAGAGGACACGGAACACAGTCCAAAAATAATAATATAGCACAAGCAACATTACAAATGCTTATGGCACTTGCTGTTCCACTCACAGATGTGGATTACTGAATTCAGGGCTTAAAATAGGTCCAACTGGGCACCAACAAGCAATTATTCCCCAACATGTTCATCACAATTTCTAGAAAGAGCTGCCAACTCAAGTCAGAACAAAAAAGGTGCAAGAAAAATCTTGGCTGGGCTACCTGACTGCCGCTGACATCAACAACTTTCTTAGTATTATTGCTAAACACACTGCTCTACTATACTAATAGATTTTCTTTTTGTTAGTAATGTAAAATATACCTAAGTGCTCAAAGTAATTAAATATATTAGAGTATAAATAAATTCAAAGTAATTTGAATCTCAGATATTTACAGTTTATTCCTTGTGGAAAGCCTTCCCAGAAGAGTTGAAGCTGTTATTGTCATAAAGTGCAGTCAAAACCTCTTCTGTGGAACCAGCTCCCAGTTTGGATTCAGGAGACAGACACACTCTCTGTTTTTAAGATTAGGCTTAAAACTTTCCTTTTTGATAAAGCTTATAGTTAAGTCTGGATCAGGTGACCCTGAACCATCTCTTACTAATGCAAAATGCTGCAATAGGCCTAGGCTGCTGGGGGGTTCTCTGGCACTCTTCCACAGTGTGTCTTCTGTCCTCTCTCTCTCCCCTCACCCCTAGGTGGTCGCAGCAGATGGCAGCCCCTCCCTGAGCCTGGTTCTGCTGGAGGTTTCTTCCTGTTAAAAGGGAGTTTTTCCTT
>JAVDPK010002631.1:164901-180454 GCA_034780415.1 Cichlasoma orientale | reverse complement strand
GGAGGTTTCTTTCTGTTAAAAGGGAGTTTTTCCTTCCCACTGTCGCCAAGTGCTTCCTCATAGGGGGTTGTTTTGACTGTTGGATTTTATCTGTAATTATTGTAGGGTCTTGTTGTGATTTGGTGTTATATAAATAAATATAACTGAAAAACAATTGAAATTGAAATGGTCTGGGAATGTCTTGACATCTCCCCAGATGAGCTAGAGGAGGTGGCTGGGGAGAGAGAGGTCTGGGCATCTCTGCTTAGGCTGCTGCCCCTGCGACCCAGGCTCAAAATAAGAAGATGGATGGATGGATGGATGGATGGATGGATGGATGGATAGATGGATGGATGGATAGATAATTATATTTCAGGTGTACATAATATCTAAGCCATCTCATCAAAATGTGAAGAAGTAAATTCAAATGAGGTCAAAGAGAAGTACAGTATGAAGACTTTTGAGTTATGGTCACTAAGTCCTGAAATCCTACACAGAGCAGTCAAAGCAAAACAGTCGTGAAAAGCTTTGACTAGAGAACTATCACGTACTTGTACATGTTAGTCAATTATTAGGTCTCCTTTAGGTGGTCCCCTCACTGCTGTACAGAACACCACCTAAAGCAAAGTCGAAGGCACTCTGGAGGAGCAAGGCACATCATCAGGATCAACACCTGGTATCTATACAATAACAAAATGACCCGTCACATCTTTGCATGAAATTGAAACAAGATAAGAAAAAGTAGGTCATACTAAACTCAAGCAATAGTAAAACTGACTATAAGCTGAGTCACGAGCAGTATTTTATTGTAATGAACTCATTTTTTTGTCTTAAACTATTATTACTGGTCAACCAGTGTCTCTATGTGCAGTCTGTAGAACAGGGATACTCAACTTGATCTAGCCAAGGGCCACATTTGGAAAATGACAAGAGGCCGGGACCAGTTATTAAAATACATTCATATAAAATGAGCAAACTTTGTAAAAGACTGATGGCTCATTTTAATGCCCTTTATGAGCTCCGTTGCAATTCAGCAATATACATTTTGAACCATGTTCAACAGCAGAGCTGGAACCTTTCCTATCATGCAGACAAATGTTGGGCAAATTCTCAAATGCAAATGATCAGTAACAGTTCTTAGGCATAAAATGAACATATTTCAGCTCTTTTGCTGCGAAAGCTGTTTTTAAAAATGTATTGATTACCAAACACATAACTGCACAGTGCAAGCCAGATGTTGAAATAGTGCTTGTCCTTAATAAACTATCAGCTATGATAGGGTAGCTACTGTAAATGTTAGTGCTCACACACTTCCAACAAAGCAGCCACATAAAGAGTAAAGAGCTGCAGGAAAGTCTTTAATAGAAAAATCAAAACAAAATCTATGAAAAAGCAAGTAACCCAATAATGTGACCTTGGATGAGTGTGAATTTCTTTAACTTTGTGGCAGCAGGCAAGTTTCAACAAGATAATCATATTCCTTCACCCTCCACCCTGTTCAGCTGTTAAGACACTGCTGGTACCTCCACTTAGCTGTTAACATACAGAGGGGAAGAAAATCCAAATAATTCCGTCAGGAATATATGACAAGTATAAGACTAAATTATGTTTAGATGAGAAAATTAGTCATGCTGGGTATATGAAGTCAATATATTCAAATTCAACAACTGCCTGGCTGTCATTTATTCAGTGTAGCAAAGAAACAACATTACTTAAAATGTTCTGCATTCTCTGTCATCCTGCATTGTTCTGTTTGTTCCGTTGTGTTTACAGTTCCTTTTGCTCAGGCTGTGTTCCATTTATTTGATAGACGACGCAAAGCTGTAACACTATAAGTAAAAGTGTTGTAGCAATGTTGTAGATACAGTAGGAGCATATGAAGTAATCCTCTGGTCAGTTATGCCTACAATATTTGAAGCACTTAAATTTAGCTGTATTCAACTTGTGCATATAGCAAATATTTAAATGCTGAAAGCGACACAATTTTAAGTTCATCAAAACTGAAGTTGAATTGAGTTGTGTCAAATGTGTTAGGGGTCTAATGAGATATACGATATCATATATGATATTGCTTCTGTTTTAGAACCTTTTAAAGAAAACATGTGTTATCTGTTCTTTCCCCAAATGTTTTACTCTGTGTTCCACTTTTAGCAGAGTCTGGCTTCAGCAGCACTACACAGGCACAAATCAGTCAGTGTGTCAGAAGTCAGCACTCACTCCACTGATACTACTGCACTCCACCTGGCTCCACTCATTCTGGTTCATTCTCCACCAGTCTGGATTTTTTCAGGGTAGTGTGGTCTAAAATAGCAGACCACAGACCAGTGTGAATTTTGAACTGCCAGCTACATATAATTTCCACTGCACATTGATCCATGCATCCAAATCCCAAGAAAAAATAATAAAACAAGAGAAAAATAATGAAAATAAATCTTTTCCCTGTCCAGCTGGTTTTACTCCTGATCTGAGTTAACTACAAGTTACCCTGTATTAGTTCCTTGAGAATTAACCCAGATTTCTTTTAGTTGCTGTTCTAACTCTCTGATCAGTATGAGTCGATTCAGTTCTAATATCTCTATTTACAGTAGTTAAGCCCGATTCATATTTTCTAGACCTGCAGAGTGACTGGTCAGGAACACTTTAATGAGTTACCAGCACTTCAACAGAATGTTGATTCATGATGATTGTATCGTGATGACTATATGAAAACTTCTGACCACAGCTGTATGCAGGTGTTTTAATTTCAGCTATGGAAGGTATCAATGGTCAGAAACGATCATGATGTCACTGTGAAGTCAAGGTTTGACATTTTGAATATAAAATACTACTTAATCATTTTATTCTTTTAATTCTAAATGGTATTACAACACGTGCTGTCACATGGACTCCCCGCCTCACTTTTCTGTTTTTCTCATCACCTTGTATCCAGCACACAACACCCGCTAGCATTGGTATTTTGAAGCCCCTGAATCCTGAAGCTTTCAGTCATATAAATGCTTGTCCTAGGCTAACTCTCACTTTGTCCTGTCTTCTGTGACTCTCCCCCTTCTCCTTCTCTGTTTCCTCTAATTGAGATAAAGGTGTTTGTGTACACCAAAAATAAATGGAACCAGTTTATTCATTAGTGTGAAAGTTTCTGACAGATTGGAAGATATTTCTTAATTCCTGTGAATATCATACCCCAGGAATAGATGGATAAAAGGAACAGCCTGAATATATATTATCTTTCAGTCATTTATGTCACCAGAATAGACAATTGGACTGAGAAAAAAATAAAAAAGTTAACTTTTGTGGTTATAAAAAAGTCTGCTATAAGATCTATAGTTTTAATAGCTCTTGAAACAGCATATAGAAATGACAGAAACAGATCAGGTCCTTCCACACTAATGATAAAAACCTAATTTTCCCCAAAGAAATTGATATTTGTAAATATCATATTTAAATTGATATTTGTAAATATCAATTTCAAACAAAGGTACTTAGCAACCGTGGTATGTGTAGTAGACTGGGTTAAAATATTACAGGTTTTTTGTTCTACCCTTTTTAATGCATGGTCTTTTTAAAGAGTCAGCGTAATTGATACAGATGGATTCTGTTGTTATCGGTGAATGCAGGTGTTGTTTTCAGCTTCCTGTGAATGCTGATAAGCTGTGAGCTATTGATTAGAAATGAGTCACAGCTTTTCAATCAGATTTGTATCTTCAAAGACCATTAAAATGACTTATATCCTTAATTACAGCATTTCCTTTACAAAACAGATTATAATGCACTACAACACGTTTTTTCAAGTGACACATGATTGTATAAATAAACAATAACCAACACATCTGTTAGAGCACAATTTTTACTTTACCTTTTTACCATTATGCTTTATATGCACTCAGGTCCTGGCTCCATTTTTTCACCTTAGTTATGATAATGACACACTGTATTATTGCTGTATTTTTACATTTTAAAATGAGCATAGAGGTCACTGGAAAATGGAAAATAGGTGGAGCAATTTATTGAAATGTGCAAATATAGATGGAAATACTGCATATAAGGCAAAAGCAGACTTTATACAGTTCTAATGAGTCATGATTCGGGGTGGCTGTGGCTCAAGAGGTAAAGCAGGTTCTCTACTAATTGGAAGATTGGTGGTTCAATCCCTGGCTGCTCCAGTCTGTGTGCCAAAGTGTCCTTGGGCAAGATACTGAACCTTGGGTTGTTCCTGATGTGTTCATTGGAGTGTGAATGCTAGCTCAAAAGCACTTTATTGTACAAAGTGCTTGTGTTAACGGGTGAATGACACATGCTGTATAAAGTGCTTTGAGTGCTCATGTAGAGTAGAAAAGCACTATATTAGAACCAGTCCATTCGGCATGGCCGCCTTTATTCTTCTACACAGCTTGAACTGCCTTAGACATGCGCTCTCGTAATTTGTTTAAGTAGACGTCAGTAGTTCTCCAGGTTTCTTGAAGGACATCCCATCCCTTCTTTGGATGTTGGCTGCCTTTTGCTCTGTTCTCCGGCATGATGATTCCACACTGCTTCAATAATAATGAGGGCCGGGCTGTATTCTAAAGTTATCCAGACTACTGTTTGCACCTGCACTATAACTCAGATGATAGTATTTGGTGGGGAGTGTCATGTTGTTTCACCCCTCACTTTCTTTGCAGTAGCAGTGAGAGTTTCAGGTGCTGCCTTGGTTAATTGCTGAGTGACTTCACCTGATGAGGTGTGGATAAAGGCGTGCCTGAGGTCAGCTTTGGAGACTTGCCACTTTTTGCTCTTCTGCTCTCTGTGTTGCAACTGTTTTAGAACTGCTTATCAAGCAGTTTAAAATAAAAACCATGTTTCTTACAATTCTGATGTCAGTCTCCACTTCACGTTGCGGCTTTTGAGCCAGGTCGTAACACATGATCAAGTCTCATTTAGCACATGTTAGCAAGTCCTTGGTGGCTGAAGACAGCTGTTAGCAGGCTTAATTCAACTGATAGGCAGCTTCCTTCCATTGTGATAACATAGCTCATTCCAACAGCTAGAGCAATCTGCAGCTCTGTCCTATAATTCCTGTCCCTCAAGTGTCAGTGTGCTTTCTGTCACACTGACACTTGAGTCTTTATACATCCAAAAATCCCACCTAACATTGCAAAAACAATTAGAAAATGTTAATAGAAAACTGTAATGCAGTCTGTTATTTGTGTAGTTAAAAACGTGCAGTTGTGAAACATTTCTGCAATCAGCTTTTTTATTAAAGTACTGGGGGGGGGGGGGGCATGTCTATCTTTCACCATTGGTAAGTACCTTTAGTGAGAATTATATTTTGCCCAGTGTTTAAACTTTTTCCAGTCATGAAAATATTGATATTTCCCCCTCTGATTGGTTACTGTCACTACACAACTGTTCACTCAAGGTTAGCGTTTGAGTTTTGTGTGTTTTTACAGTTGAAATGTCAGTAGAATTAGTTTTAATTTCTTTATCAGATATTTTTTAATCTTGAGAGACACAAATTTTCATCCGAGGCACATACTCTCACAAACAAGCTTCCGAGCTAAGTTGAACGAGACTGATGGGAGCCAGTGCCCTTTGGTATTAGGTTTAAGATATAAAATAGAGTTATAAAAATAGAGGTAGTCGCCTCAATTTACTTGGAATTTGTTAACATGTTGTTTAGTCTTGTAAATAGTACTGCGCAAAATTCTTGAGCCACTTGTCAATACTCTGGGAAGAATGGGAAATGGGTACAGTGATTTATTGAAAAGCACAAACATACAGGGAAATACAATATATAAGGCAAAATCTGAGTTAGTGTGACGTCACAAACCCGGCCAGGCACAGCCCTCATGTAGGCCCACCACCTGCAGGAAGCATCGTAAGGGTCGGATGCAATGTGTGCCAGGCAGCAGCCAAGGGTGGATGCCCTGGCGGACCGATCCCCAGCTAGTGAGGCTGCTATTGGGGCATGGAACATTACCTCCCTGGTTGGAAAGGAGCCTGAGAGAGTGCGTGAGATTGAGAGATACTAAATATAGTTGCGTTCACCTCAACGCATGGCCTGGGCTCTGGTACGAGTCTACTGGGGAGGGGCTGGACTCCAGTTCCAGTCTGGAGTTGCCCTCAGTGAGAGGTGGCAGGCTGGGGTGGGTATCCGGGGCTCCATCTAGTGAATCCTCCTACTGGGAGATTTCAATGCTCATGTGGGTAGTGACAGAAAGCCCTGGAGGGGCGTGACTCGGAGGAATAGCCTGCCTGAACCTGAGTGGTGTTCTGTTATTGAACTTCTGTGCAAACCACAGTTTGTTCATAACAAACACCATGTGCTAACACAAGGATTTCCATGAGTGCGCGTGACACAAGGACACCCTAGGTTGCAGGTCATTAATTGAGTCTGCAGCTGTATGTTTTGGACACTCGGGTGAAGAGAAGAGCTGAGCTGTCAACTGATCACGATCTGGTGGTGAGTTGGATTTGGTGGCGGGGGAGGATTCTGGACAGATCTGGCACACCTAAGAATATAGTCAGGGTGTGCTGGGAATGTCTGGCAGGCTTAAAACAAGTGAGCTGAGAGGAATGTTAAAAGGGGAAAAGTTAGTTATAACAATAATACTGAATGTGGTTGACTGCTGCTGTTACAGAAAAAAAAAAATTTTTTTGGATGTGTCATATACTTTTATAATGTAAATAATTTTTCTGGTAAACATTCTTATGTAAATTAAAAAATATAATTAAAAATGTTAAATATTTTTAACATGTAAAAAGACTGATATTCGTAACAGGATTGAGGTGCGAATGAATAGTGCATGAAATTGTAAAGCACCTGCCTAATTTTCCTTAAATAGTTATTGCACACTTTCTGTAAATCCTATAAACTTCATTTCACGTCTCAAATATCACTGTGTTCGTCTGCTGTGTGATATATTTAACTGGAATTGCTGATCCCAACAACCAATGATTTATAAATGAAAATCATGAAAATTATCAGGGGTGCCCAAACTTTTGCATACCACTGTATAAACAAATGGTGGGTGGTTCAAGACTTTTTTGGAGTACTGTAGATACATAATGGTATTTGCTTTGTTTAATGGTTCTCAGTGAGTAAATTTCATTGGGCTGGATAAAGTCTGCCGTTAATTAATTGAAAGATTTAGTGTAAGAAGTCTACAGTTGCCTCACATCTCCATTAACTTTGCTCCCTAACCAGCAGATACCAATCACAGTAAGCATCCTGACACACAAGAGCAGCATTCACCGATGCTCAGCTGGGACTTCAAAACCTGGACTTTTGGTGATGTCATTATTGCTGCCACACTTCAGTAATCCCATAGCTTCTTACAAGATGAAACACACGACTATGGTTTCTTGATTCTTCAATAGAGAGGCAGTTCCATAGTCTTTGTGTCACCCATGCCAGGTGGGCGTTGCTTTCTATATGCCAGACTTTAGAAGGGAATTTTTCTGGAAAAAAACATTTCCAGCCCCTGTACCACACACAGGCCAGATCATCCAGGATTAATGTTGCTCTCTGATGCAACAGCAAGGATAACAGATGCCTGATCTCAAGACAGAGGTGGTTCAGCAAAATGTACAAAGGCAGGAATGGTCGTAGGCACAGCAGTCTAATGGCCTGTACTGTTAATCAGTGTCTTCACAACTTGTTTATCAGAGGCTGGATGTATAAACAATGTGAGTAATGCATAGTTAATGTATACATTTTTTTATTGTGTCTGATGATAAGGTGAAATAAAAAAGAAAAGTCAGACAATTTAACATGACAGTCAATTTCACAGCGCTTGAATTTCTTAATTGTATATTTTTTTCTTTCTACCCACATTAATATGCTCAATTTACCATTCTCGAGCTTCATTGCAAATAATTCAGTGCATGTTACATTTTATCTACCCTCTTATTACTGGATAGCGTATTTTGGATGCTATAAAGAGCTGCAGCCATGCGTAATGCTCTCCTTCTGTGAACTAATGCCCTGTTTTTTGCCCTGTACACTGCTTCTGACTAGCTTCCTTTATTGATCATTTGTAGTTTTTGTCATTTTTGTGATTCTAGAACTTGGCTTCACTTCTGTGACGTTTCACGAATATTCACTTCATCTTTGCTGATGTCCTTCCTTCAAAGGGTGAGTAGGCTCACCATAGATAGATAGAGTGAGGAGCCTGGTCATTTTGAAAGGGCCAAATGAGGTGAACAGACATCTGATTAGGATGCCCTGCTGGATGTCTCCTCGATCAGGGATATTTAACCAGTAGGAAACCGAGCATCAGACCCAGGCCGTGCTGAAGAGATCACGTCTTGGGAATTGTACCCTAGAAGAACTGGATGCAATGGATAAACAGCAGGAGGCATCTTTGCCTGGCCTTTTAACATCCACAGGTCCAGACTCTAAAGCTTTTAGTTTACCCTTGATTGAAGTGCCTCTTCATCGTCAACACTCCTGCTGAGCTTCTTCCAGCATGGATTACATTATAACTTCCTCAATATCTGCCTTTTGGCCACTAAGCTTTAAAGTATCCTGTCAAGAATTTTAATAGAAAATAAACTGAAAACACTTTTAGTATACAGCACTGTGGACATCTCACAATATACTTCATATATTCATATAAAGATGGCAGTAAAGGGTTTTGAACCCACACCTTTTGAGAGACTGGAGCCATAGCCTTACAGATAGCCTTATAGACTCAACCAATGAAGTGGGACAAGCCATTGTACTCCTAGAGTAAATAGGGAGGATTGCATCAGGAAGGGTATTTGACATAAACAAGCAGATCATCAAGAATGAGATTTCCATAACGGATCACTTGGGGCCCAGGTTAACATTGACCGCCTCTGGTGTTGTTGACCAACAAGATGTAATCTGTGCTACTATTGGCCAAAAACAAAGGAAAAAGCAAGGGGGAAGGTGTATTTAGAGTGAGAGGGAACATTGATGGATGTAGTGAGGGAGGATATGCAGAGGGTTGGTGTCACGGATGCTAAGGATAGCGTGGAATGGAGACAGATGATCCGATGCGGTATCCCTAAAGGGAACAGTTGAAAGAAGTAATTAGCAATGTGCATTTGTAAACTGTGTGACTGCAAAGCATAGATATAGATAGCTGCTCCCAAAGGCACCAGCAACACAAAGGTGACAGAGATCCACATAAGTGGCTGTAAATATTGCAACATGTGAATGGATGCAGAGGACTGAGACAGTAATGAGTATTTCTGTTTAAACACACCAACATGTAGGAGAGGATGGTTTCAAGCCATCAGGTTTTTTGGCTGCGCCCCTCTGCTTTCAGATGGCAGGTGTGAAGGCCATTTTTTTCAAGACAGTCACCTGAACCCAACACTGTTGGCCAGAGTTAGCAGAGGTAATCGAAGTATTATCATATGTTTATCTGCTTTATTTTGTTGTTTTTGCTGGATTCCTTGAGAAATGTACTTTTGCACGGCCACTTTCTTGTGCTGCATCATGTGTAGCTGCAACAAATATGGTAAAGGATATGATGAAAACTCAGCAATCAAAGATCTAATATTAAATTCACTTACTGAAATCAAAAAAACAATAGAATGACAAATTATTAGCAATATTATTTTTTTAAACTCATTTTTACTTTTGCTAAGGAGGTTATGTTTTGGTAGCATTTGCATGCGTGCATGTGTGTCATTCTGTCTGTAAACACAATAGCTCAAAAAGTTCTGAATGAATTCGGATAAAACATTGTAGGGGTGTAGCGTGGGGTCATGTTAACAATCCATTAAAATTTCACTTACATCCACCAAGGTCTTCAAGGTCAACTTAACGATTCATTGGTCTTCAATTTCAATAGATTGATCTGAAGGTCAAAGGGATAAGAATGCTATACCGAGCTATTTAAAACCATGTTTCTTACTGCTATTGTTTGTATTGACAACATCTAGGCATATGGGGAATGATAAATGGGGATTCTAAACATCATTTTGCTTTAGACCTCTGATATCTTCTTCAAGGTTAAACTCTCAAAAATATCTTATATTTAAAACTCCTGCCTTTGCTTGTATTGGAAACATCTATGAAATGATACTGGTATATGGGGATTCTAAAAACATTATAATTTGCATCCAAATATCATGTCACATTTGACCTCTGATCTCACTTTTATATTTCTTTCAAGTTCATCCCAAATTGTGTTATATCTTTAAAGAAAATATTATCAAAATAAAGAATGAGCTGCCAAGTTAGTTAGAATTATATGTAGCATAATATTATATAAGAAGATGAAGTTATGTCACGTTTGGTGTTTGTTTGGTGCATGAAGAGGTGATAGAAACTAAAGTGCCCCGCAAGTAAAAAAAAAAAAAAAAAGACATCCCCGTTCCTGTTGGTTAAAGGATTATATGGCAACACACAGCATTTGGTTGCTGAGGAACAGGTCAAAATCATGGGACTGACGGCTGCAAAAGAGAGAGAGCAATATTGATAGCGAGTTTTGAAATTTGAATTATTTGTGTGATTTTAGCATGTTTGGAGTGTATAGTTAATGTGTAATGTAGTGCATTTAGTGTGTTGGGTAGTCATAGAAAAGGCAGATGCTGGCCAAAAAGCCACTAAAGGAAGGAGTCCAGGAAGTCCCGCCCCTGAAACACGAGGGCAAGGTTAACTCACTGAAAACAAAACACATTCACACACATAGAGAAGTTGGGAAAGAGCAATGACAGAACGTGGTAAGCCAGCACAGGAGGACAGAGGGACCATGAGTTTTTTGTGTGTGATCTTAGGTCTATGTGTTAGACAGTACGTCAAAATGAAAAAAAAAATAAATAATAACTGTACAGTTACACCTGAGGTTGTGCTGAAAACAAAATGATATCAAACAAGCCAAGGGAAACCATTTTTAAGGTGAAATATAAAAGTGAATTCAAGAGTAGTAAAAAGGGCCTATTATACCCTAGACCAGAGGGTTAAGTTGTTCATTGTGCTCCCGGATTGTCAAATATAATGAGTGTTACAAACTCAGTCAAAGCCTAAAGCAATTTCCTCATAATCTCACACATTTTAGTGCCCAGCCCTCGAACATAAACACTGGTCCACTATATTGTAGCTTATTCAGAATAAGTAGTGTGTCTGAGACTGTTTGGTTACACATGCTTTCTCATTCATATCTGCCCCTTGCTCATCATATCTTAAAGATGACCATGATAAAAACCAGCTGTGTGCTGGTTGTGTGCACAGATGCAGTCTATATACCAACACCCAAATCTTTACATGAAGTCAGCAACCCACATATCCTTGTTTACATGATGGCAAATAAGACAAGGCAGTCCAGTAGTTGCAGTTGCCCCTTTCTGTGTTGATCTCGTATGTTCTCCCCGTGTGGGTTTCTCCTGGGTACTACTGTGATGTACTTGCAGCATACCTAGGGTGTACCCCATCTCTTGTCCTCTCCATGATCCAGCAGATAAGGAAATGGATGGATAGGTTGGATCGTGACATTGAGTCCTCCGTTCTTCACGAAAGTTATAACTCTCATGCATATAAAGTGATTAGATAAGCTATTTTTTTTAGGAACTCAAGAATGTTTTTGTGTTGTTCTGTTGAGAAGGCAGTTTGTCTCACCTACTGCAGTTAAAGTTTGAAACAAAGGGATATTTAAAGTTGATATTAAGTAGCAGGAGGAGTAAACAGTAAAATATTAAAGAGAAAAACTGGTGTGAGAAGATAAGAAAAAGAAAGATTTAGATTTCAGTATGTAGGTCTGGTGTCTAGAGTCAGCTCATCATAAATAGTTTACCTCTTGTTATATAATAGCGCTGTCCTGTTTGCTTTTATCACATTGCATGCACATAGATGCCAGTCTTGCACATTCGTTCAACTTGAACAGATGCAGCACAGCACAAGAGGGCCTGTGTGATTCCACTGTCATCTTCTCATTAATACATGAGTGTATGTTTGTATGTATAATGCGAGTTATGCGCGCTTCACTAACTGCAGCCCTAAAAATGACAAAGACAAAACAAAGCGTGTCCATTAAAGCACTTTGTACATGCTGACTTTTGAGTGGAACATGTCGCCCACTCTCTCTGGGTTTCATCTGATGGGCGTGTCTCTATGCTATGATCTTCAGAGGGTACTTCATGCCTCCAGGACACTCACAGTAGCCATGTTAGAAATTTTTAGCTGTTGGTCAACACCTGCTGTGTGTTTTTAAAGTTTTCACATAATTGTCTTAATAGAACATAGAGTCAGTTTTCAAAGCTGAGGTGTAAAACAAGTGTATATAAATGAATGTCAGGTCAATTCAAGTCCTTGCCAGATAAATTCACACCAAGCTCTGCCTGTCAGCACCGTTCAGTGTCTGTGTGTTTCCGAGTTATAACCTCATCACCCCCATCAGGTTGCCAGTGACCAATTTAGGGAGGGGTTAGTTTTGGTTGTTTGTCTAAACAAGCATGTTTTTAGAAGTTATAAGCTGTAGCTTTTCAAATTAAATTTCAATCATGCATTTTGGTCATGTACTTCTTGAACTTATTAAAGTCCAGATCCATCCTGCCTTTTATCAGTGGTTCAGGCAGCTGGTGGTGACATAATGGTGTGGGGGATATTTTCTTGGCACACTTTGGGCCCCTTAGTGCCAGCTGAGCATCATTTAAACACCACAGCCTACCTGAGTATAGTTGCTGACCATGCCCATCATCTTTATGAACACCGTGCCATGTCACAAAGCTCGAATCATCTTAAAATGGTTTCTTGAATATGACACTGACTGCATGAGAACACTACAAGGCCATTTAAGTACAGTGAACTGTGTTGGAATGCTGACGAAACACCAAGTTAAAGAAGGTCCAACAAAGATGCAGAGTCACAGAAAGATTAACCATTTACTGGAACTTAATGTGTCTTTCATGGACCAACTGTGGTCAAAACTGCAAATGAACAATACAGAAATAATCAGCTTCTCTTAACTCTTAACCGTAACCGTTAGCACTGTTTTAAAACATCATTTTTAAATGAAATAGATATTGATATGATTCTTAAAATATCCCTTGTGAAATCAATTAACTTATGGCATTGTTTCTATGATGCTTCAAAACAGATGTATGCAGATTGTGTTCAGTACATTGTCAACATAGCTGCCATGCTTTTCTCAAAACCAAACAGGAAGTGATGTCATCACAACAACACTCATAGACAAAGATGCTTTTTCTCGCTAAACTAAGAAATAAATTTTCCAGTTCTACTTTTGAACAGAATATAGCCTTTAAATAGCACAACTATCAAACAAGAAAAAAATATTAAATAAAGGTTCGAACGGCAGCACACTCCCCACCTGCTCTCAGTGAGGTCACTGAAAAGTTCTGTTAATGCAAAACTGTCTGTGATTGGTCTAAAGAAGGTCTTAATGCCCCCTTGGTTCGACATGTTCACGTCAACCTTCCTTACTTTTCCATCCTTCCCAGTAAAAATTGTAATTACTAGACAACTGGGTCAGAGCGTTTCCAAAACTGCAGCTCTTGTGGTGTGTTCCCGGGCTGCAGTGGTCAGTATTTATCAACACTTGTCCAAGGGAGGAACAGTAATGAACCAGCGACAGGGTCATGGGCAGCCAAGGCTCACAGATGCACGTGGGGCGTGAAGGCTAGCCCGTGTGTTCCAATCGAACAGATGAGCTACTGTTGCACAAATTGCTGAAAAATTTAATGGTGGTTCTGATAGAAAAGTGTCAGAATACACAATGCATCACAGTTTGTTGTGTATGGGGCTGCGTAGCTGCAGACCAGTCAGGGTGCCCATGCTGACACCTGCCCAATGCCAAAAGTGCCAACAACGGGCATGTGAGCATCAAAACTCAACACAGAGCAATGGAAAAAGAGAGCCTGGTCTGATGAATCACTTTTCTTTTACATCACATGGATGGCCAGGTGCACACGGGTCAGTTACGCAAGTGGGGAACAGCTGGCACCAGGATGCACTATGGGAAGAAGGCAAGCCAGTGCAGTGTGATGCTATGGGTGATGTTCTGCTGGGAATCCTCAGGTCCTGCCATCCATGTGGATGTTACTTTTACACCTATGCATTGTTGCTGAGCATATACACCCGTTCATGGAACCGTTTTTCCTGATGGCTGTGGGCCCAGCCACAAAGCATAAATGTTTCAGGAATGATTTAAGGAGCACAACAATAAGTTAGAGGTGTTGACTTGGCCTCCAAATTCCCTAGATTTCAATCCAATTGAGCATCACTGGGATGTGCTAGAAAAACAAGTTCAATCCATGGAGGTCCCACCTTACAGGACTTAAAGGATCAGGACTTAAAGGGTCTGTTGGTAACATCTTGGTCAGATACCACAGCACAAGTTCAGGGGTCTGGTGGAGTCCATGCCTCCATGGGTCAGGGCTGTTTCGGCAGCAAGAGGAGGACCAACACAATATTAGGTAAGTGGTCATAATGTTACGCTTGATTTGATCTGTGTATATTTGTTCAGTATATTATTATAAAAAAAAATTAAAACTTTTTAATGAAGAAGTACTTTATTTTAACAAGAAAATTTTCTCCTTATAGCAAGATAATTTTCACACATCACACAAGTTATCAGGGTATTATGTGATCAAGAGCATTGAGAAATTCTGATATTACTTGCAAATGGGCGTCATATTATGAATACTGACAGGCACATACAATGAAAGACAAAGAACATCTCTCATTATATTATTCCACGGAGATAATGGTTGAGTGTTCATGTTTTACTATCTGTTAATGAGAATATGGTAAAATACTAGGATTGATGCAAGCAACACAAAGTGCTGTGTGAACTGCTTTATTCTCATTGTAATGTGCTAATGGGGCGCTTGTGTTACCACTGTTATGCAATTCCAGAATGCTAACAAACATTATCTTTTTGTTAAAAGATAAATTGATCTTGTACTACAAAGAAATCTCCAGCCCCTTCAAATGGCTGATGTAGTTTGCATAGCATATAAATTTTCATGTCAGTCACGTTAATCTTGGCTTAGTTTTTTTTCCACATATTTTTTTTCAGCATCAGGCCTCAGGGTGATATCTGCAAAAACCTGAATAATCTACTTGTTCAACAAACTTTGTAAACTTTCTTACCTTGTGCACATCACAGCATTTATGTCCCTTTTCTTTTGCTGCTTATAGGACTACAGCACTTCTGCTTACATGCACTCTCCATTTAAAAAATAAATAAATCAACACCCTTAGCACAGGCATATTATGCAAATCTTGTCCTGCTTCATCCTTCAGACCTGCTTGTGAAGCTCAGGAGACATCTTTGCCACTGCTTGATGGGATGATTTATTTTATGATAAACTGTAGCTTATGCTGCATTAAGTGTTTACTATTAACCCAGCTGTGCACTGATGACAACACCTCTCCTTTGGGCTTTCTCATCCACTTATACACATACTCGTCTAAGACAGTTTTACATGGAGTTTAAAATGTAACCAAAAATATCAATGCTACAAACAGTTAAAAGTGTCATCTTTGCTTGTGATCCTTAGCTTGTGGCCTGTAAAAAAGAATATATAAAAAAAAAAAAAAATCCCAGCTCGCCCCTACGGGCGGTCTTTTTGCCCTTCAAGCTCGGGTCCTCTACCA
>JAVDPK010002631.1:142900-161350 GCA_034780415.1 Cichlasoma orientale | reverse complement strand
TATATAACAAATTGATGCATTCTTATAAACAAAATGAATTAATTAAAAATACATAGGAGCGGGTGCCTCCTCCATGAATCGCCACCGCCGGGTCTGTCCAGCATCCCACTTCCAGTATGTTTTTGATTTAGAAGCCTAGTGTGCATGTGCCCCACTGTAACTCATGAAGTAATGTCAGCATGTGCAGCAGGTATGAGTAAGTCACAGTTACTCATGACTCGTGTTATCTGAACTGTCTGCCTTTGCAGTTTTTTGTCTGACATGAGATTCTCTATGTAGCCTGTTTTGAGAAACTGAAAATGTCAGATACACGTGTAATAAATATTTTACCGTTCAGTGGAACAGCTGAATCCGTCTTTAATGTGTACATACAAGTGCAGTTAAATTAAATATGAAGCTGAGGAGAGGCTGCTGTGGCAGCTCAGCTATTCAGATGTGAGGAAGCTGGTTTGATCCCAGCTTCTGACCTCCATTCCACCCCCCCCAGTGTGTGTACAATATCATTAATTCTGGAAAACATTCCCTTTATGACTGCGTATTTGGTGTTGCACTGTATTGTGCTACAGACAGTGGCGTCCACAGTAAATGCAACTAATTACAGTACCTTGTGTCAGCGAATATTGTGCATAAATCCCAACAGCTGCCATGATGTTTTGCCTGTGTGATGTAATAGCTCCTGCCAACAGAGAGTGCCAACAGGCTTCAGCCTGCAGACGCTGATAATTATTATTCTTTGGTAGCAACTGTATCAACACACACAAACACACTGGCACACTTGTCTTTGATCACACACATACTTTGAGATATTCCCATTCATTGCCTGTGTAGCTATGCTAAATTCAAAATATCAGACTGATTTTTAAGCGGAGCTTCATCTCTAATGTTTCATATATAACTGTACTGCTGTACTGTCATTTTTGGTGCAGTATATTATCTTTTTGGACACAGAGTTACATATCTAGTCACACCTAATTAACGTCATACCACCTCTTTCAACTAATGTATAGCAAATCATTTGTGCCTTTTCAGTTTGTGTTTGGAAACCTTTCCGTTTCAGGGACTGGAGTGGGTAATCCATTTCAGTTGCTCGGAGGAGTTTAAGTTTCTCACGGACTTGTTCACTAGTGAGCAGAGAGTGGAGAAGAGAGAAGGAACTTGACAGATGAATTGGCGCAGTTTCAACAGTGAAGTGGATGCTGTAATAATCTGTTGTAGGGAAGAAAGCTGAGCATGAAAGCAAGACTTTTGATTTATAGTTGAACTATGGTCCTACCCTTCATCTATGGACACATGTTATGGGTAGAGACCAAAAGAATGAGATTATGGATACAAGCGGTGGAAATGAGCTTCCTTTGAAGGGTGCTTGGGCTCAGCTTTAGAGATAAGGTGAGAAGCTTTTGTCATTTGGGAGGGACTCTATTACTTCTCAACATGGAAAGGAATCAGTTGATGTGGTTCCACCAAGCTGAGGTGTTTCAGACGTGTCCTGCCAGGAGGAGTGCCCAGTGCAGATTCAGGACACACTGGAGTGACAATGCCTCAGTGTCCACTCAGATGAGCTGGAGGATTTGGCTGGAGAAGTCTGGGCTTCTCTGCTTAGATTATCCTCCAGGACTTCTTTGAAGCAAGAGACTGGCAGGTATTCAGGGAGGCAGCAACAGACGGGGTAATGTGAACATGGAGGAATCATCAGTCCTCCTCACTGTCTCAGGCTACTGCCTCAAGATGTCCATCATTGTCCCTGTGCCAAAGACCTCGACAGTGTCTTGTCCCAATGACTATCGTCCACTCGCACTCACTCAAAAACAATGAAGTGCTTCAAGAGGCTGGTAAAGACACACATAAAGATGTCCATTGACATAACACACTGCTCACACATGACTGCAGAGCTCACTATGGTGGTAACCTCATAGTGAAGTTTGCAGATGACAAAGCAGTGGTGGGGCTCATTAACAATGGGGAAGAGTTGACCTACAGGCAGGAGATGGACAGACTGGGAGTGTGGTGTAATAATCTAATCCCCCTAAGGAATAACCTAATCCTTAACATCAATAAAAACCAAGGACATGATTGTGGATCTCTGAAAGACTGGCACTCTTTTCTAGTGCTTGTGGCTCAGGAGGTAGAGCAGGTCATCTACTAATCGAAATTTTGGTGGTTTGATTCCTGGCTGCTCCAGTCTGAATGCCAAAGTATCCCCGGGCAAGATATTGAACCCCAAGTTGCTCCTGATGTATTCATCAGAATGTGAAAGTGTGTGAATGTTAGATAGGAAGAACGTAGACATTAAAAAAAGTGCTTGTATGAATAGGTGAATGCAAACGTGTTTATAAGATGCTTTGAGTGCTCAAGTAGAAAAACGCTGTATCAGAACTAGTCCGTTTACCATTTACCTCAGCGGTTGTGGAGATGGTTCCTAGCTTCAAATACCTCGGGATGCACCTCAAGAACACCCTTAACTGGTGTGATAACAGCCAGAGCATCAATAAAAAGGCTCATTATTGCCTGTATTTCCTGAGAAAGCAGAAGAGGGCAGGCCTGAACTCTAACATCCTCAGTTCCTCTTACAGGCATATTGTGGAGAGTAAACCGATTGCCTGCATCAATGTGTGTCGCTCCAGCTTGCGCTGTGGCAGCGAAGTGGCACTAACTGGTGGCTAAGTCTGCACAGAGAGCCATGCAACTTACCACCAGTCTCTGACGTTTATATTATCATATGCAAGGACAGAATAACCTGCATCATGAGAGACTCCACCCACCCTGCACAGGGACTGTTTCCCCCCCTCCCCTCAGGCCGGAGGGTGTGCAGCATCTGTCTAGCAATGTCTAGCAAAAGGCTGGCAGCCTGTTGCTCAGAGCTATTGTGCTTCTAATAGTGCATCGCATTATATATAGCCCTCCTATATTTGGCCTGAAGGGAGAAATTAGCTACAGAGACAAAAAAAAAAGAAAAAAAAAAGACTTTTTGTCCCTGGTTATAACCCTGAAATCTATCATGGGAATCTGGTGAAATTGGCTCACTTTTGGAGTCAGCTTGAAGTGGCCACTAGAGATACCACATTTTTTGGAACTTAAACATTGGTTTTGTTTTTTTAGCTCCATAATTTACCCCAGAAATCCCATGAAAACACAAGGAGAAAAACAAAACTCCACTTCCCAGGGTGGCCAACAGTGCTAATGAGGCTCCATACATTCAATCACTGATGAGTCTCTCATTCATTCACTGATTGATCTATTAAGTCAGCACTACAAATCCAGCTGCCCCATTAAATAAGGACTGGGTAGTGTGTTAGGAACAATGCCACATAATTTGATGGAAATGAAAATTATCAATCTACAGAGTCCTACAGAATTCAAAGGCAACCCAAAAATCAAAGTGAAAAAAAAATGATGTGGCAAGTTAGTCCATTTTGCAGAAATTTCATTGCAGCAACTCAAAATGGTACTCAATAGTTTGCATGGCCCCCACGTGCTTTTACGCATGCCTGATGATGTCAGGGCATGCTCCTAATGACACGACGGATGGTGTCCTGAGGGATCTCCTCTCAGATATGCACCAGGGCATCACTGAGCTCCTGGACACTGAGGTGCAACCTGGATATACCAAAACATGTTAATGTCCCAGAGGTGTTTTTTGTATTTAGGTCAGGTGCGCCTGGGGGGCCAGTTGATTGTATCAGTTCCTTCATCCTCCAGGAACTGCTTGCATACTCTCGCCACAAGGGTCCAAGGATTTCATCCCAATACCTAATGGCAGTCAGGGTACTGTTGCCTAGCCTGTAGAGGTGTATGTGTCCCTCCATGGACAGACTATCGCTGACCCACCACCAAACCGGTCATGCTGAATGATGTTACAGGCAGCATAACGTTCTCCACAGCTTCTCTAGACCCTTTCACGTCTGTTACATGTGCTCAGGATGAACCTGCTCTCATCTGTAAACAGCACAGGGTGCCAGTGGTAGACCTGCCAATTCTGGTATTCCATGGCAAATGCCAATCGGGCTCCACGGTGCCAAGCAGTGAGGACGGGGCCCACTAGAGGACCTTGGGCCCTCAGGCCACCCTCATGAAGTCTGTTTCTGATTTTTTGGTCAGAGACATTCACACCAGTGGCTGCTGTAGGTCATTTTGTAGGGTTCTGGTAGTGCTCATCCTGTTTCTCCTTGCACAAAGGAGCCAATACCGGTCATGCTGATGAGATAAGGACTTTATACTTCCCTGTCCAGCTCTCCTAGAGTAACTGCCTGTCGCCTGGAAACTGCTCCATGCTCTTGAGACTGTGCTGGGAGACACAGCAAACCTTCTGGCAATGGCATGTATTGAAGTGCCATCCTGGAGGAGTTGGACTACCTGTGCAACCTCTGTAGGGTACAGGTATCACATCATGCCACAAGTAGTGACACTGACCCTAGCCAAAATTCAAAACTAGTGGGAAAAAATCAGAAAAGATGAAGAAGGAAAAATATCAGTGACCTCCACCTGTAAAAACATCCCTGTTTTGGGGTTGTCTCATTGTTGCCCGCTAGTGCACCTGTTGTTAATTTCAAAATACCAAAGCAGCTAAAACTGACTTACAACCCCCTCTGCTATACTCTGATTAGAGGATGTTGCTTTATTTTTTTAACAGTATATTTTGTTTACTGTAGGCATAAAGGTGCAATCCCAGAAAGTGTCCAGCCAATCCAGTGATGGACCTTTCATTACTTGGCCTGCATTACTTGCTTTCACTGCCCATACGGAAGCAGCTTTCAAGTCACGTTTGATGAGACAAATTGACACGACAAGAATGAGTCTGTGTATGGAGCAATGTTAATATAATTTTATAATTCCTAGAGGGACTATATCTGCCAATCATGGAAAATCCATGATTATAATATCTATGTTGGTCACAGTAATGAAGGACGCATTTATGAATAGTATTTACTAAACCTCCCCAACACTGTGAATGTTATATCTGGGGAAATTTCACTATTTTTTTCTAAGCAAGCAGCAGTTATGGTACAAACAAAATCTCTAGGTAACAGAATCCTCCCGAGACGTTTTATTTCATTTAATTCAGTCAAAATTAGACTTTCAATGTACTTTATAAAACTCCTACAGATACCACACTTGGTTGGTAGAAATACATCACATATCTTCTTCATATTTCCTAATCTGGGTTCTGTATGGAAGCTAAATAAAATATGCATGGGATCATGAAAGTGTCTCAAAGGCAGCTTTGTGTAGGAGAAACAGTTATTCTCAATCTGCCCTGTACATATGGGATTTTTTTTTTTTTTTTTTTTTGCTGAAGAGAGATTTTTTTATTATTATCATTATTATTTTTCATTTGAGCCTAATCTGAAACATAATGGGTTAAATGCTGTTTAAAATGATTGTACAAATAACTTTGAGAGGTCTCCTTGTAAAGTTCTGACAGGTTTATTTTATCTGCTTTTTCCAGCGTACACTCAGAGCTGTTTCTTCATTCTTTCTCAAGGTTCACTTTTTTTTCCACTTCTCTCTCTGTGTATTCTTTTGCTGAAATTTGTTTTTTATTCCAACTTTTTAGGCACCAGGTGTTCAAACTTCAATATGCATGTTTTCATAATGGCAGTTTCTACAGAAAATACTTTGTTTCCACGGAAAACTTCACATTCCTCTTCTGAAAGCTGAAAGCCTGCAGAGAAACTAAAAGGTAGAGACAGTGCTTATAATACAAGCCATTACATATTGCCAAAAGTGTTTGTTCACCTACCTTCACACACATATGAACTTGAGTGACATCCAGTTCTTAATTCATATGGTGTTGGCCCACCCTTTGCAGCTATAACAGCTTCAACTCTTCTGGGAAGGCTTTCCACAGGTTTAGGAGTGTTTATGGGAATTTTTGACCATTCTTCCAGAAGAGCATTTGTGAGGTCAGACACTGATGATGGACGAGAAGGCCTCCACTCCAATTCATCCCAAAGGTGTTCTATCGGGTTGAGGTCAGGACTCTGTGCAGACCAGTCATGTTGGAACAGGAAGGGGCCATCCCCCAAACTGTTCCCACAAAGCATGAAATTGTCCAAAATGTCTTGGTACACTGAAGCATTAAGAGTTCCTTTCACTGGAACTAAGAGGCCGAGCCCAACTCCTGAAAAACAACTCCTCACCATAATCCCCCCTCCACCAAACTTCACACTTGGCAAAATGCAGTCGGACAAGCACTGTTCTCCTGGCAACCGCCAAACCCAGACTAGATGAAGAACTATAATTTGTCACTCCAAATAACACGTCTCCACTGCTCTAGAGTCCAAGGGCGGCATGCTTTACACTACTGCATCCAACGCTTTGAATTGTGTTTGGTGATGTAAGGAATCTGCTCAGCCCTGGAAACTCATTCCATGAAGCTCTCTATGCACCGTTCTTGAGCTAATCTGAAGGCTGCATGAAGTTTCGAGATCTGTAGTGACAGCAGAAAATTGGTGACTTCTTCACACTGTGCTCCTGACCATGCTGCTGACCATGCTCTGTCATTGTACATGGCCTACCACTTTGTGGCTGAGTTACTGCTGTTCCCAATTGGTTTCGTTATAATACCACTAACAGTTGACTGTGGAATACTTAATAGTGAGGAAATTTCAGAACTGGACTTGTTGCACATGTGGCATCCACACTGTAAAAAACTCTGATTTCTTACCCTGCCCCGGATAAGCGGAAGAAAATGGATGGATGGAGATGTAACATCTGCAAGCAGTCGCAACCTGTCAACACAGGGTCAGTCCTCGATAGTACTGGATGGGAGACCAATGGGGGATAACATGTGCCGTTTTGCCTTACTATCTCGGGTTTGTTTGAGCCCTACCAGTGTGAGTTGGGAGGCTTACCCTTTTTTTTTTTAAATGGAACAAAATATTTCAATTATCTAATTGAATTTTTCTGGCACCCCAGCTGCCACAATATTTTTGTGATTTGACAAGATTTTTTTTGCAGTGTATTTTGCTACAGTACCATGCTGGAATTCACCGAGGTCCTGAGAGTGACGCATTCTTTCACAGATGTTTGTAGAAGCAGTCACTTCCACACCTGTGAGTGTGGAAGTGACTGGAACACCTGAATTCGATGATTTGAATGGCTGACTGAAGACGTTTGGCAACATAGTGTATAGATGTAATGACAAAATTCTTCAAATGTAAGACTGAGATTGATGTAGCTCGACCGATCGGACGGTATGCCACTCTCTGCTCTATTTTGGCTGATATTTCTAGCAGTTATCAACAAGACAGAGGAGCAGCTTGCTGAAACAAGGGAGAAAGTGGAGGGGCAGCGTGGTGCATGTTAAGCAGAAAGATGCGTTCTTTTAAGACAACATAGATTTGTAAAACTTGCTGTCAGCAAGTCATATGCTTTGACTGACAACATAACATTTTAATTGGGGCCCGTGAACTTGTAATTCCAACAATCAATATTTAGCAGGCAGCTCCACTTACATCAAAGTTACCACACTTTAGGCTACTGACACTGCTAGGATACAGATGAGGCAATTAAAACTTTTTCAGGTTGCTTAGGTTTGGTTTGAAAGGTGAAAGCCGTTGATATAATGTTATTACTACGTTATGTAACTTTTTGTTTCCTGCTTCGCCTGCTGCACTCTGTCACTCGCTCTCTCTCCTCCCCCCTATTCTCACAAGATTTCATCCTTCTTCAGCTTATTTTTATATATTTATGTGCATCTCTTTGATGTTTTTATTCATCTGCACCACTCTGAAATCTGTTCCCTCACTTGAACCAATCCTGTCCTTCTACATCACAGAGGAAGGACAGACAGAGAGACAGAGTGAGGAGGTAAAAGTAGTGTCAAGCAAATGGTGCAGGGGAATTATTAGAACTGAGAGATAAGAGCTAAAATAAAAAGGAAGGACGAAGGTAGAAGCGCTCAGTTCCTGCCCTGAGAGTTCACTCTTACAATTACACCCAGCTGCTTTGGCTTATGTTGAAGATAGGGTGCTATTTTTATTATTTCAAACATAGTTGGAGAGAGTCAGGCACAGTTACTGTGCATTTCTTTGAGAAATGCAAGAAATACAGTTTTATATATATATATATATTTTTTTTTTATTTTTTTTTTTTAGCTAAACTCTTGGCAAGGCAACACTGACTACCCACTACTGGCCTAGAGTGAAATACCTTAATGAATATTGAAATTTATCTCCAACAGGACAGATTTAAAACATAGACATAAATCATAAACAGACCTAAATGGTTCTTAGACTTTAAATCCTGTTGACATTGATGATCCTAAGACTTTTCAGTTTAGGTTAAAATGCCTAGATGTGCTAGACTACAAGGAAAACTGGAAAGCGGTGTGATGTAGTGCATCACTTGTGTCTTTGCGACAGCACCTGCTGTAATACTGGGGCAGGTGCTGGGCAAAATACAAGCCAACAATAATTGTGACAAACCAACAAATAAATAAACCGAGCTGTTGTAATATTTGGTGCAATAAAACAGGCCAAATTGAAGCCCCACAGTATACAAGCTGTTCATTTTTTTTACCTGTTCTATAACCTAAACCAAGGTGTTTTCTCAACCCACACTGTATTTTCACTGCATACACCTAATCAACGTAATTAAAGATTAGGCCACAACCAACCCAGTGCATTAACAAGTGAGACCAAGCATTGCTGACCAAGCATCAAAACATGTGACAAGTTGGAAATTAAACTGTGCTCAAGATTTGCATAGACTTTATTACTACTGATCAGAGTGTACCATTCATTTTGTTAATGTCCGATAGCACCATTACTGATAATAAATGGACTCATGATGTTTAGTGTGATGGATGACCCATCTTAAGTTTAAATCCTCTGCCAGTTGCTTCTCAGTCTGTAGTGAAATAAAGACAGAACACTGCCTGCCTGGAGGTGAGAAGGAACAAACCGAAGCGTCTCGGGTATATTTTGGAAAATTGCTAGTACTGAAGCACAATATCTGTATTTGGAGGTAGAACTCAACAATCAAAAACTAGTACAAACAGTACCCAGTACAGTACATAAGACCCATATTTAGCATTGGAGGTCATAGGAGTTTTTCTAGTTCTCCAGCATCCTACTTGAAAACAGGAAGGGGGAAAAGCTATTGTAAATGTGAGGACTGTGATAGAAGGCAAAATAACTCTAATATATATTAGTTTGTGTGCACAATATACTCTTGGTCATATGATGGTGGGTCAGACTGGTGGCACTCCAGGGCTGTTTGTGGCCTGGAATATATAAAGTGACAAAAAAGCCAATCTACTCTGCTTTTCGTTGCAATTTCCAATCACAAAAACAAAAACAAAAAAAAGCCACAAGGGAAGTGATATGCTGCTGGCTCCAGCTCCCAGTTTGGATTCATGAGACAGACACCTTCTCTATTTTTAAGATTAAGCTTAAAATGTACCTTTTTTAAATAAAGCTTATAGTTAGGGCTGGATCAGGTGGCCCTGAACCCTTAGTTATGCTGCAATAGGCCTAGGCTGCTGGGGGTTTCCCATGATGCACTGTTTCTTTTCATTCAGCTCTTTTTATTCTGCTTATACCCCACTTTACATTTAATCATTAGTTGTTATTAATCTCTGGCTCTCTTCCACAGTGTGTCTTTTGTCCTGTCTCTCTCCCCTCAGATGGCTGCCCCTCCCTGAGCCTGGTTCTGCTGGAGGTTTCTTCCTGTTAAAAGGGAGTTTTTCCTTCCCACTGTTGCCAAGTGCTTGCTCATAGGGGGTCCTTTTGACTGTTGGCTTTTCTCTGTAATTATTGTAGGGTCTTTACCTTACAATAGAAAGCACCTTGAGGTGACTGTTTGTTGTGATTTGGCGCTATATAAATAAAATTGAAGTGAATTGAATTAACTTAATTATATTAAGGTTGAAACTGAACAGACTAAACAAAATACATGTTTGTCCTGCTGCAGGATCCAGAGAGCAACTGATTCAACCAACAACAACAAGCCTATGAATGAAAGGATTATTTTTTATTTAATTAAACTGAAGTGATTTTTCTATTTCTATTTCTGATTTACATTGCTCATGTTGATATGATAAACTGTGTGTCTTCAAACAGAATTGTTTCATTTCATTTGTGCAGCTTTTTCATCTCGACTTAACCGTGTTTAATCAAATCTGGGACTTTTAGGTTGCAGCTCTAAGAATGATGAAGCTTTTAATCATAACACATACAGCATGCAGAATGGGACTGTTTTTGAATAGGGTAAAAAAAACAGATGTATATCTGCACATGGCACAGTGAGGATAGAATAATAAATTGGACCATATTAGCATTTCTTTGCATCCCACTGCCTGATAAAGAGCAGAGAGTGAAGAAACAGGGAAAAGACTGGCTCTTATGCTCTGCTCCATTACAATAGTAATTAACAGCAGATAAGCAGTCTGATGGAACGTGCTTGGACCGATTACACGTGGTAATAGCCTCCACTCCTGTGGTGCTTCGCTTGTTATTATAATTTTTTATTTTTGTTATCGGCCTCTCAAAAATGATAAAGAAAGCTAATTTATGCTTTTTACGCAGTTATCTGTGCCTGGGAAATTGATTTATCATTTAGGGAAATGCTATAAAAATGTAAGGGGATTGCTTCCCACTCACAAAGCATTTCACTGTGCAGAACAGCAATGAATAGCAGGCGAGAAGAGTGCTGTCTGGGTCTTTCTGAACAAAGCTGATGACAGCTAACAAAGCATGAACAAAAGAGTCGATGCGTTTGCCTTCAATGGTACATAACTGCATTACTGGAATGCCTTTCAAAGCCACAGTTGCTGGATCCGGCTACCCTGAACTTTGTGAATGGATGCTACGGAGACTCGCTATTTTGTTCATCTGAAAAGCTTCTGATACCCATCAAAGGATAAAGCCTTGTGGACAAATACTTTAAGTAGTTCTCTTCTTCTTTTCTTTTTTTTTCTTTTTTTGCTGTTGCTATAGGGTGAGATTTTTGAATGTAGGGTTTTTATATATTGTAAAAAATCTCCAGTTTTTATTGAACATATGACAAAATACAATATATCAGGTGTAATGGCTGAAAATTGACCGCCACACAGGAAATTTTTCAAAATTCAAGGCTGTAATTAGATAATCAAAGGAGTTACCTCCTATGATCAGTTAGCCTGACTTTGATGGAAAATGTCATGAAGTCAATGAAATATGCAAATGAGAATTCAGAAGAACTTACAAACAGTATCTGTATAATAATACTAACAATAGTATAAAAGGGAAGAAAGCAGTCATTTACATAATGATTTGAATCACTTGTCAGTCAGGACGGTGTGTTGCTTTGAATTGTCTCCTTTGCTCTCATAATGGGTGGTCCAGTTTGTCATCTGCTAAAGGAAGTATACGAAATGCAGCACTGAACAAACTGGTAATAAAGGAAGCATGAAAGAAGCTTTACTTTTTGAGAATTCAGCCAAGTCACTTCACTCAGTTCTTAAGCTTCAGTCAAAAGTTTGGACACACTTACCCGATGAATAAGTGTGTCCAAACTTTTGACTGGTACTTTCAGATGATCTTCCTACTTCACACGTTTCTCGTTATGTTTCATCTCAGAACATACAACCTCAATTCCAAAAAAGTTGTAAAATGTAAAAATTTGTAAAAGTTCTAAAAGGCTGGAAAAGTAAGTGGTACTAAAAAGAAACAGCTGGAACTGGTAAGAGGTCAGTAGCATGATTTGGTACCAAAACAGCATCTTAGAGAGGCAGAAATAAAGATGAGTAGAGGTTCATCAGTCTTTCAGAGCAGCTAGCCACAGTGAAAAACATCAATTTTCTTCAGAAGTTGAGTGTGAAAGATTTGCAAGGATAGTGCATCATTATGTTGCAGCAGTTTGTAAATGTGCAACCACAAGGCACAGTTTGAGTTTTGAGCCATTCAGAAAAGCTTAGCTTATGCTAGTTAATTGTTCTCTGTGTGTTAGCCCTGCGACCTGTCCAGGGTGTACCCCGCCTCTCTCCCAGTGTCACCTGGGACAGGCAGCAGCCCCCTTGCAAACCTGAAGTGGGTAAGTGGTAAAGAATGTAGATGGAACAAAATGTTTTGTGAAATAGACTTGATCGTATCAACTGAGACAACAAACTCTTCAGGAGTGTTTACTTTAGTCAAAAATGTAATGAGAACTCGTGTTTCCAAGGACAATTGGAAATCATGTTTGGAGTCACCCTCTGCTGCCCACTTTTACAAACATTCAGTTTTTTGGTCAGAGAAGTCCATCTTTTATATATGCAGTTTGACCCTTATAATAAAACGATATGTGAATAGAACCAAAGCCAAAAATACTCACAGCATCCTTCTTTCAGCAGTACGACATACAATAGATGACGCACAACATTGCCCTGAAACACAAACATCAGCCCGTGTTAAGGACAAACAACAAAGAATTAAGGTTCTTTTTATGAAAGAGAAAAAATGACAGACTGTGTGTAAATGTCTGATGTAACATCTGTGGCATCACCATTGTTTAGTGGAAGTTGAGCATTTTGGCTCCTATCAATGATGAGTAGGGGTCAGTCTGACGCTGTATGCTCATGCAGTAACACCTCGTCAATCGCAAGGTGGACCCACCCTAAAGTGTCCTTCCTGACTGTAATGTGAACCACAATTTGCACAATGAACCTCATGTTTATTCAATAAGAAGTCCCACGGACAAGCAGACGTCTTTGTGCAGCCAGAGGCATCGTCCTCTGCTGGCCATTACGAATTGCAGTATTAAGGAACTTCAGCGCTGGCTACACAGCAGCTGCATCTGTAGATGATACAGTTTATGAGAACAGAAGGTCAGACATGTGTTAATCAGGACCACTCTCGTTTTTATTTGTTGGTGAAAAATAAGATCTTCGTTTGTAGTAGTTCATACTTTAGTTCATAAAAACAGCCTGATGTTGGCAACAAAAATCTTTCTTCATACAGGAAAGATTTTGATAAAGAGTCGTACACAGACACATCCCAGTTATTGTAATCACAACTGACAAGAAGCTGATTTAGGAACGCTCAACCCAGAATGACAACAGTGAAAACCAAAGGTCACTTTTTGTTTTTGTGTTTTTGTGTTTCAGAGGTGGGTCTTCCTCCAGCTCCTGGTCTCTGTGCTCCTAGGCTGATCTCTTCAGCTGGGAGTGATTTGTATTATCAGCCAGGCCCTATTTAAGCTGGAGGAAGACATCCACTCATTGCCAGACTGTTGACTTAATCAGTTAGTGAAACTGGCTCTCCTGTATGTAATTTTACATCTTTCTGGATACAAATCAGTGTCTAACCTCCATTACTTTTGCACAGGACGTCAGAACCCTAAGAGAGCAACCTGAGTGTGAGTGACCGTGCAGGGAGGTAGTTAGAGGACCTGACTGTGCAAAGTGCTGTCAGGGAGCTGGCAGCTGAGGATGGAACGGCTTGGGAGTCTCTGCCACAGCTGGATTCACAATTACCTCTCTGTTGCACCTTCCACTGTAAAAAAAAAAAACGCACTGAACTTAATTTGGGAATCCGCGTCTTGAGTCCATCCGAAACACTAGCCATGACAATATCAGCTTATCGGGGGGCAGGAATGAGCATATTACACCATAATAAACTACAATGACTGCAATTCTGCACGGGATATCCAGCACATTATTTGATGGTCCTAATTATGCATTGTGTATCGGGCCTCAATAATTACACAGTGGAGTTCAATGAAATTATATACTTCGTGCTTACAGCCCCACACTGCTATTGCCTGCATTTTATGGATTGCAAAATAAAAACTTCATCTGCTAATGATAATGGCAAAAATTGACAACAATTAGCAAGTTTGATTCACTGCTCGCTATTGATTAAAGTATTTATGGCCAATAATTAATGGGGTCATCAGTGACAGTAAAGCCCCCTGGCAGTGTATAAAGGCATAAATATGGGAATATTTATTACACTGATTATGGTTGAATTCTGTAGAAAATGGGAAACCCTGTGGCAGGTATTGCCTATTGCATTGCTTCTATATTTCAAGCTCCATATCATAATGCTAGCAGCATTAGCAGACTCTGTGCTTAAACTGCTCTCAGCACAATTCTCACTGTTTACGGTGGTGTGCTTTCCATTTCTCCAAAGCCTAAAAAGCTGAAGTTGTTTTTGTTCATTTCTTTGCAACTTCATTAGCAATCACAAAGTAAGCACAATTCAGCACTGCCAGAGTGGCGCTTAAAGTCCAGAAATGTGAACCAACCATGCCTTATAGACTGTATACAAAGACAGATGTAGCCAGTGTGATGTAATCCATTAGTTAGTGAAACCCAGGTGTGAAGCCTCGAGCTGAATGCTTTCACTGGTGTCATCTTGGTATTTTGAAAGCGGATGATACGTGACTGAGAAACTATAGGACACCACATGCTCATAGGCCAGTGAACTGTCAGTCACATATTACCCACCTTTTTAACTCAAATGGAGAGCATCATTTACAAAATGTTATTGTTGTTTTTTTCAGTACAACTTGAAATTTGCGAGTGAGCCATAAACCCATTAGAGAAGAAGTCACGCCACAGTGCAGAGGCTCGTATTCTCATTGACTTCTGCACGGCTATTTTTTTTTCCAGAATAGGAAGAAAATGAAATTAAAAGAAAATGAAATGAAAAATGTAAAGTGCTTACAGGATTACAGCTGCCAGCGCCAGTAGTGAGTGCTGACACAGCTCGCGTGGGTTAATTGTCTTGAGTGTCCACATTCAGCGTCATACGAGGCTTTGCGGCTGGCAGGATGTGGACCCAAACGCAGGACTCAGCAGGTTAAAGGTAAACTCAAAACTCAGCTTTATTGCTGTTAGGCTGCAAAAATAAAGCCAAACATAAGCAGAGCAGGGCAGGCACGAACTGGGAACACGGAACTCGGGAACACACAAGCGTGACAGACGGTGTGACAAAGGGCAAAGCGATAATGACTCAAAAGGATATAAAACTGAACACTGAGCACAAGAGACAAAAGACTTGCACAACAAAAATGGGAAGTAACATAACACAGAGACACAGAACACAAAGGACTACATAGAATCCCAAGGAACTGAACATAAACCAAACCATAACCATGAACAGTGTTACGGTCCTGGGTCAGTTCAATGTCTATATTAGTTCATGTGTTTTCTTGTTAGGTACACTTAGTTCTTACTTAGTTCCCAGTGGCTTCGGAGTTTCGTTCTCCCCGTGTCTAGATGTTCCCTTCCTCTTGTGCCTTGTCTCCTATCTTATGCTTGTTCAAGTGTCTGTGTTTCCATGCCCTACTGTGCTCCCAGTTTAGGTTGTCAGTTGTTAAAGTCTTTCCTGTCCTCATCTTACGTTCACATTTTGTAAAGCCTTGCTTTTCCTTACCCACTGTATACCCACCTTGTGTCCTGCATTTGGGTCCTCGCTGCCTCCAGCAGACCATCACAAACAGAAATGAATATGAAACTAAAACCAGAGAATATAAATGTAAGGAAAATAACAAGACGCAATTAGGAAACATTTGTGATTTTAGCGCAGAATCAACACATCATCAGATGCATCCAGACTCTGAAAAATAAAGAAGAAAACATCACACTGATTTCTTTGAGCTTAAATCTTTGGTTTCTGCTGCATGGTGTCAGAGCAGAGGCACCCTTGCAAAGTGAAGCCATCTGATAATAATGTGTTCCCCTGCAGTGAGTAACTATTAGTGGATTTAAAACCATAGATGGCCAAATTGTCATAATTATACTAATTGCATGTTTATTAAGATTAATGGACAGCCAGTGGAGAACTCAAGGAAAATCTTTTTTTGCAGCACCAGTTGTATTATTATTATTTTTTTAATAATTCTGTTGAACCACAATTCAAAAGAAATGTCTGATTTTCATGAGTTTAATTTTTTTTATTATTATTACTTTTTTTCATTTTCAAGTTATTTCAGTGATCTTTGTGAGTTTTTCTTTCTTTGACGGAAGCTTATCCACATCTGTATTCTTTAACCACTTAACCCTTTATAGGGCGCTCAGTGAAATACTTTGAAATTCAAAATTTCAATCTTAGAGTGCTATTGGAGGACATAACGAGACTTAATTACTTTTGTGACATTTTTCAAAATGTTTCATTTTCATGTAGAAATCAAGGTCAAGTTACAATATTTTTTCCTTTCCCATAAAGTGGTTAAAAAATCCAAGGAACATGTATTTTAGAAGATTCTAACAGATTCATTGTGACTTTATACAACATTAGGCCATTTCTTCAAGACCACATGCTTCTTAACCTCACTGAGGCGTGGGATGGGTGTCATATATAAAGTGTAGGGAAATTACAACAAAATAGTCATTTGCCTTATAACCCCATAACCCCAGAGGTTAAAGGGCCATTTGCAGTCTTCACAGGAGGAGACTGTTCTCTTGTAGCCAAACCTGGTATCTGCATAGGCTAATTACTAAGGTGTTACACAAGTCTATGACATTTCTTTCCCCCTAGATGGAGTTCAGCTGTAAGTGGTATTATTGCAAACTGGAAGTTTAGGAACCACAGCAACTCAACAGACTACATTGAGTCACAGAGTGGGATTGTCAAGTGTGTAAACGTCACCAGCGTGTTGGTGACTCAATGACTGTGGAGGTCCAGAGTTCCCTGATATTAACATCATCACATGGGCGTCCATGGCTGCTCTTGCAGGTGGGAAAGAAGTAGGAAAGAGTTTGTTTTGAGCAACAAAACTTGAACAATGAATATCTTTAATAGCACATATAGGGGCTGGGCTTGATGGGATGCCATTCTCTGCAGAACACCTACTGCACTCCAAAAAGAAAATGAAAAAAAAGAAATGTTAGAATATGTTGCACAGTCGTAAGACTGTCTTTATTTTTAACACCTGTTATGCTCACTTTCTATATTTGAATTGTTGGACTCTACTAGAGTAACTTTGCTTGATTCACTATTCAAAACGGTTCTTATTTGTCTTAAGCTGGGCTATGGTGCAGGCTCCTTTTATGTTAATTTATTCACTTTTACTGGTCAGCTCATCTTGATTTGATTTAGACCAGTTCTGTCCTCAGTTCTTCTGTTAAGTGTAACATTAGACATTATGCTGAAGATATTATAAATTGCTCTCTTTATTTTTGGCTCCTCTGATAGAACTGTATGCGGACACATCATGGCTAATTAACCAGTTGTTACTGAGATAATTTGGTCTTGGTCAAAGTTGTAAAATGTCTGATCATAAATTTCCAGAGCTATACCACGTAGTATCTCTGAAAAGTGCTCTTTAGTACTGTAACAAACTATTTCTTACACTCATTAAAAGTGCAATATGTTGGTATGTGCAGATGTGTGAAATTGCAAGAGATGGGAAAGCGAGGAACTCATCTCCCTCACAAAAACACGTTATGCAGGCATTCATTGTGAATTTATTCATCCAACTCTCATACATAAAAAGTGTATCTTGCCAGTCATGCTGCAGCTGGTCAAGACAACTGATGTTTCAAAGATGTGATGTAACCAAGTGAAATCTGCACTTGTCCAATCATCTTCTGCGAGGACCACCTCTAGCAAAAAAAAAAAAAAAAATCATGCCATATGAAGGCGGAGGCTCATCTACATCAATGTGATTTGAGATGAATGAAACAGGACAACACAGAAAAGATTAGAGAAATGAAATGAGAGGAGAGATGAGAAGGAGACAAGAAAGGCCTGAAAAATGACAAATGCAGTGGAAGCAGTAATGAAGGCAATGATGAAAGAAGAAGTAGAAGGAGGGGAGGAGGAGAGAGGGAGAAAATATGGAGTGGAAGAGGAAACTGAATAATGAGAAAGGAAGGGTAGAAGTGAGTGGGGTGGAAAAAGGAGTGAGAGTCACTTTGTTTAATGCTGCCTTCATAAAATTTGGGAACGTCCTTTTAGCAACATAATAAATAACTGAAATAATCTAATAAAAGTATCATTAAGCTAGTTTACTGTAAACAAATATGTTGTACCTCCGCCGTTCACATATTAGGAAATGAGAATACAATTTCACATTTAATCGAATGCCAAGTCTCGGCCTCGGTTATGACAGAAAGTCTGCTGCGTTTGTGCAGATTCAGTTAATAAAGAGATGGAAAAGGCGAAAAGGAAAACAAGGCTAAAAAGTAACGGCAACGTTTGTCTAGTTGCCATATTTGGCTGTAGATATTTTTGCTCTTTTGTGACACCAAGTGACAACAAATCTAAAAAATATCTCTTTAGAGGGCGGCCCTGTGGTGGTATGGTTAGCACTGCTGCCTCACAGCAAGAAGGTCCTGGGTTGTAATCCACCGACCTGCTGAGGCCTCTCTGTGTGGACTCTGCATGTTCTCCCCGTGTCTGTATGGGGGCTTTTCTGGATCTGTTTGAGTCCTGTGGTCCTTCCACAATCCAAAGACGTGCATTAGTGATGGGTAGATGAGGCGTCATGAAGCGTTTCGACACATTGCCAAACTGTATTGATACTGTGTCGATACTGTGT
>JAVDPK010002631.1:131877-142800 GCA_034780415.1 Cichlasoma orientale | reverse complement strand
GATAACCGGCAAAAGATCAAAGATTCTTTTGGCAGATGCATCCCGTTGACAGATACGCTTCCTTATAAACACAGTTTAGCGCGTCAGTGTCCGTTCGAAACAGTGGCTGTATCGGTCACATGACTTTCCAATAGCTATACGCGCACCGACACGGCTTTTGCTCTATGAGCTTGACGCATGCGCCGACGCATCGGTGTTGGCGGACCCATCACTAACATGCATGCTACAGTAGATTGATTGATTGGTGATTCTAAACTGGCCATGGGTGTGAACGTCTGACTGTATTTGGTATTTGGGTGTACCCCACCTCTTGCCTAACGATAGCTGGGATGGGCTCCAGCCCAGGCACACACTTGATTTGGATTAGTGGAAGAAAATGGATGGACTGATTTATTTTTAGACAGGGTATAGGGTGACTTGCTTGGACAGTTGATTTGTGCTTCGACAGTGATCTACCATTCAAAGGATCAGTGTGACTTATGTATTTGTTCATTACTTTTACAACCAAGAGCATCTCAACAATATCTGGAGAGCATATGCTTTTGGCCTAGACTAGACTCTGGCACACTGTGGTTGTTCTACCTTGGTGCCATTTGAGAGGAGCCCACAATCTGACAGGTTTGACAACTAAACATAGCAGAAGTTGGGTGAAAGACCCATGAGATAAAAATCATAGCAGATTCTGCAGGCTGTCCATGAATCACCCATCCATTTTCTTCCACTTATCCTTTTCAGGGTCACAGGGGTGGTGGTGGGGGTTGTAGCATATCCCAGCTACCATAGGATGAGAGGCAGGGTACACTCATTCACAGACAACCATTCACAGTCACACTGACAATTTAGAATCACCAGTTAACTTAACCCCATTAAGTGCAGGTCTGCGGACTGTGGGAGGAGACCCACGCAAACACGTAGAGAATATGCAAACTCCACACAAAGAGGTTCCAGCCAGATGGTGGATTCGAACCCACCTGTGAGGCAACAGTGCGTATCACCACGTCACCGTGCTGCCCTGTCCATGTATCATCTGTGAAGCCCCACCCAGTACCAGTACCATTCGTGGGGCAGTAACCAGTAGCATAACCAGTCTTTTCTGATGGAACCAGTTTGAGATTGGGCACCAGCATGCAGCACTCATTTGCTAGCTCATGGTGTCATTCACCTGGGTCTTTGGACTGGCCATTTTCTCCCATCTCTAAAACACTGACATTAAATATGTGCGTGTTTATCAACTAATCAGTGCTATTCACTTCAATTAGTAATGGGTTCATTGGTGTATGTAGCAGATGTGTAGAGCTGTGATCCATGTTTGGTGTAATGAAGCTATGTTAGACTGACCTGTGGAGGCTGTGAGCTGTATTTAAGTGCTGTATTCAGTCTTTTCAGTCCACAGCTCTGTTTGGCATGCTTGCCTTCAGAACCAGCTGTGTGTCTGTCACCAGCAGAGAAGCTGTAAAAGCAGCACCCAAACAAGCTGTTTTCACCAGGCTGACTTACAGCTAAAGTTTCCTGGATAAAAACTATTTTCATGTAGGCTCCACATGAAGAAACTACTATTGGTTTTTATGAAGCAGTTTTAATTCCCCTGATCTTTTTAACAGGAGGGGGTAAATGTGCCCACGGTAAAAACATTAAGTTCAAAGTGTTGCTGGGAGACTGAACCAATCATAACAGATACCATAAATAAATAAACACGTAAGGATCAGATTACAGTATTGGAGCTGCATGATTTTGTATCTGTCTGTGAAGCCCCCCGGGAGCTACTGAGTCACTGTGGATTGATACGTTTGATAAAACATAATTTCTTACATAGGACATGACTAGTAGGTGACAGAAATAACATTAGTCTACAAAAACTGTTAACCAGATATTCAATGACCCACGGATTTGAACTGGGGTTTGACAGGATTTGGTACTTTTTTAAAATCCACATTCTAAACAAAAAACACGCGATTATACTTTCCAGTTAAGCCCCATTCATGCTTTTTGGCCCACTGTTCTGCCATAAAACCAACCTACTTTACCTTAATCCTGGACCAGTACCAGTGAACAGGTGAATGCTGAAGGCTGAAGGCAATCAATTTAGCCAATAACTGAATCAATCAACTGAAATTATACTAATTATACTTGTATATATTTTTTTTATTTCTGTATACTTTTATAGATCTGCTTCTGTCGCTATATAGCAATATATAACCTGGAAAGAGTGTAAATAAATAAATGTGCTCAGCTATTTTGGTGGAAATCTGTTGGACTACAGCAGAGAAGAAGACAGTAACTAAATACTGCTGATAGGTTTGTCCTACCAGGCTGCTGAACCACAGCTGAATGTAAGGAGTAAAATGTTTCAGCTCTAAGTATCAAAATAAGTGGCTAAAATTTTGATAAGCTGCAGATATAATGAAAAAAACATTCTGTGGTCTAGATTGCTAATGTATAAATAATGCTTATGGCAAAATGTAGAGAACTACCAACAATGAGGAAATACAGTTTTTATAATTTTTAACTTTTGTGCTTAACTCTACATACCCCAGTAGGATTCTATTAGAATGTTCCAGATTCCCGAGAATTCTGATAGAAAGAGGAAATCTTAAATAGCTAAAAACTGCTGTAAAGTGCTAATTTTATTCGTTTTAATTTAAAGATCACAGTTAGCTCTTTTAAAGTATATATAAATATATACATTTAACATACGCTGTACATTTCATCATGTGTTTCTCATTATCTCATTATCCTCTTCATCTGCCTCTTCTGCCACTGCTCTCTCTCTCTCTCTCTCTCTCTCATTTCCACCCCATCCTCTTCCTCCTCACCTCAAGCCTCATCTCCTGAACTAAAGTCAGCACTCTAACACACAAATACAAAAAGATGATTATTTATTCCCACCAACAACAACAACTAGTTATAAGCTAACAGTTTACCAGCTAATGTTTGGCTCCAGTATCCTAAAAATTACACTTTCCATCTGATAAACAGTTTGATTACATTCTCACATCGTATGTTTATTTAAAGCCTTCATTTAATACCGAGTTTATTTGCTCGGTGTCTGAGCTGTGAAGTGAGTTTCACCGACTCATCGATTCACATCGGACTCCTTTCACAAAGTTTTACAGCCTCCTCCGGAGTAAAGAGACGTGGACACTCCACACACGGCATTCTGAGGTAAACAGTGATCTGACAGCCTGCACTCACTAGATGAACGCCGGCCAGTGTTTGAGGTACTCCGTAGTAAAAAAAAAAGCAAAATATTGCTAAATATTTGTCACTTATCCATTTCTTATTCCTGATTTATTGCTAAGTGCTGATATTATTAAAATATGTTCAAATATATTGTAACAGTAGAAACACGCCGGCCGGCTGCATTATGGGGTATGGAGGGTCAATCCCTGCTATACAGTAATTTAAAATCTGAAAATGATCTCACTATACTTACACTATCCTTAAAAGGTTTGAATTAGAATACCTTGTATGTGCACTCTAAAGCAACTGCAAGCTATTTCTACTAAAGACATTAACTTTGTGTAACTAATGGAATAAAATATCTGCAGGTCAGGCTATTACACAGACTTTATAAAGGGAGAAAGTCAGCTTTTAATCCAGTCCAGAATCATTTTTACCACCTCCACAGAAATCAAAAGCTTTTTTATGAATTGCTGTATTGTCAATAACAGGCACTGCTAGTGCTAGTCTTATTAACTTTTGAATTAGCTATTAGCAGCTCCTGAGTGTAATGAGACCATAAATATACAGAAAATGATCCCTTCTATTGAATCGTGTTTTTTATACATTCTCTGGATTTTTTTTAGCTGAACAATGCAGCAAAATTTGAAATTCATCTCATTTATAGTCAAAGAGATGATAAAGTAGAGTAAGATTCAGGCCATGGCTTCATTGTGATTGACAAACTGTGTGTTTGGGATTTCGGTCAAATCCACTTGCTCGTGACAAAAACCACAAACCAGTAGATAATGTCATAATGGCTATATCCAGATTTTATATACAGTCAAGGTGGACTAAGTAAAATGGAGAATTGTGCTGTGGTTTGAGGATTCACCATTTTCAATCAGCCACTGTTTTAAAGTCCAGCATTTGTAATGATATGGAGTTAAATTACAGCACATGGTATTAGCACCTCTATATATGTGAGGGTACCATTAATGCTGAGCGATAAACACATGTTTTGGAATAACATGCTGCCATCCAGACCGTGTCTTTCTCTGGAAAGATCTTGCTTATTTTAGCAATACTATGTATAGGTGTACTAAGGCAAATACTGCACAACTAGTGCATTGCTCCATAATACAGTCAAGGTGGTAAACTGCTAGCATTTTATATGAGTCACTCATTAAATACATATAGCAGTTGTGAAACACTGAGCAACTGATGTTATGTCAAGCAAGAATAGAACATATTTAGCAAACAGCAATTAGTGTCCTCAGTTCTTAAATGTGTAGAGTTGTGTTACTCCCTCTGAAATGTGGTAAACATGTCTCTGTCCCCACTGTTTTGAAATCTGTTGCTGATACTCAAATTCAAAAGAACCTCTTAGCATCCAACAGGTACCTGGAGATCCATCCCACATGCTAAATAGGACAGTTTTCAGAAACTAGAATATGTTACTTTTCAAATATAATGTGATATATTCTGACCCCAAATTCTATCCCTAGATGGGTTCACAATGACTTATGTTGTTAAGTAATTTTTTTAGGAAAGTGAGTGATATGAGGCAGAGCATGGTAGGTCTATCAAAGACAAAAATGAAGACAGAGACCAAAATGAGAAAGAGAAACGAGCGAGTAGAGCAGTTAAATGAGGAAGGCAGAAAGGAAAATTATTCAGCGCGGAGACAAAGAGTGACAGAAGATTTGGACGAGGACCACAGTAATCAAACGTGTGAACGCTCTGTTCTGACTCCGTCTACCTTCTGATGTTTTTTTAATGAAAGGTTCGTGCAGACGTAGTCACAGAGGGATCCTCGGGATCCGGGGTGGCAAAACAAGATGAACTAAAAATGATACTACACGAGTTAACGGTGGTAACTTTGACACTACTGTAGTACAAGCCATGAATTCAACATCACGCTGATGGGAAAAAAAAGAAGAAAAGAATTTGATTTGTCCAAAAGTGATAACTGTTTAGCTGATTTAGCTGTACCGCGGTACAACTATTAATTATAGCAATTAGCTACCTAGGCATAAAGCTTACACTATCTGAGAAGTGAACAGCCTGTGAGGAAGCCTTTTTCTTCTAAATTCCCTCATTTCCTCTTCGTCTCTGTTCTTCGTTGATCCCTGAGGCTGTGGAATAAGTGCACTGGTTTGTTAAACGTGAGATGTGTTTCACCACCATTTTTTTTTCTACAACCAAACCTTTTAGTTTGCTTCCTCATCACACAGCTTCAGCTTGAGCACTCTCCTGACAGTCACATAAAAGAACAAAGATTTATGATGAGATCGCCTTACAGGAAGCCACTGTGAGCTAAATGTAGCGTCAGGGCTAACTACCCTTGAGTTGGATCTTTGATAGCAACATTTGGAGTGACTCATTATTAGAGTAAAAAAACTTTTTGTCCTCTAAGAACATGTCTGTGCTGACTCTCGGGCATTAATGGCGTCCTAAAAATCCCTCTATTTACCTCGTCTGTGCATTTTTTCCTCACAACTTATAGGTACCATTAAGACGCACACACCCTTTCACTTGCTCGCAATCACATTGTAAAAGCAGGAAGGGTATATGTGCCATTAAATTGTACGGGCCAGCGCCTTGATCCAAGGACAAGCTGGCTGGCCTTTTTTTTACAGCTCAATATGTACCAGTCGCTCAAGTGTGAGGGTGTATCATCACTGCTATCTTCACTATCAAATACACTGATATAAACCAGGGCACAAGGACTGCAGGGTGCAGCCAAGGTTGTTATCATCCCACTTTGATGTACTGAGGGGAAATTGCTACATGGTTGACATTTGAGTGGGTGAACTGACAGCTTATGAAAATGCAAAATCATACAAGCAGAGATCAGCACCAAAAACACTGAGAAAACAAATAAGCAAACAAAAAGATGGAATTAATGTTTTTATGTCTGTATGTATTTATTATTTTAAAGACAGGTATAGAAGGTAATAGTTATTGGTCATGGTCTTTCTAACTATTCATGGTTGCTGGCTTTTCTCTTCCTTTATGTTTTTACAGGTTTTTTTTTTCTTTCCATTTTCTGTGCCTCCTTTTTTCCTTCTTTCTTTGTCTCAATGTTTTTGTTTTCGTGAGTTTATTTATCACCTCACATTCAGTTAACTTCCTGTTTTGTTTTTCATCGTTTTTAAAGCCTTCCTTTAATACCGAGATTTATTGACTGATTTTTGTGCGATGGACTAGCCAATAGCTAGAGGCAAAGACATAAAATTAAGCCGTACAAGACACTGTCTTTGATAAACATCAAACTACATGCATGAGCATCCTCGATGCCCACTCGTACAAGTCTGGACTTCGTGGATCCGGTCTCCTCTCCCTGTAAAACATTCTCTGTCAATGACATCATGCGGGCCACAGGTTTGCCTTCAGTCCTGTTCACGTTCAGGAAGTAAATGTGATATCACATATGAATATCACCACACGCCCTGTTTACTCGCTGGTTAAACTGTCTACACGCATATGTTGTTTGTTTACATGTTATTTCATCTAACACACTAATGCTGCTAACATGCTGTCTAATGAGGAAGTCTACTCAAAGTGCAGCTCTGCAGCTGGTGCTGTCACTCATTTCTTTTTATTAACAACATCTCTGACTTTAGCTTTATCTGTGTTGAAGAGTTTATATTGGGTAAAATGTGGAAACCCCGCCTGATATGAAATGCTCTCCAACTCTGAATGAATGAATTTTATTCAGTCCAGTCTCTTCCTTTAATGGCTTGCAGCCATAAACATTTTCATTCTGCTTCAAAGGAGTCTTAGATGACAGCATTCTGTAAAAGTAACAGCCACCCCCCCCCCATTCTAAACGTCACTGCCACAAACAGAAATGTTTTACTCATTCTGCTACCATAACGTGCAGCCGCACCGAGTTAACTGTGACATCCATTCCACATGCTATCCCCTCAGTCTTTGTCACGCCCTCTTTTCTCACTGCTCTTTCCTTATCTTCATTCTTCTGTCTCTGCTTTTTCAATAGTTCCTGTTTAATTGTTTTATTGGTTTCACTCTCTTGCTGCATAGCACACTTTGTTCAACCGGAAGTCTTATTAAAGCTCCTTGGTTTTGTTTGTTTTTTTCCTCACACACCTGCACGTCTCTGCTGTTTGCGAACATTTCTCAACAAACCATGACAGTATTCTACCATCTGTACCCTATACATCCACCAGGTATTTGTCAAGCTCTGTCTGCCTCACTAATTAAGGTCCAGAAACATCCCTCCGTCACAGCAAGAGTTTTACAGATACAGCTGGTCACTGTTACATGCCTACACCCATGGCTGCCCACTCTCCTCTTTATCTTTCTACATAATTATGTTGGTCTGGGTTAATGCAGATGAAGTGAGCCAAACTGTTGTCTGCAAACAAACAACTGAGTCACTGGCATTCGCATTTGTTTACACAGTACAAATCTGCCCATTAACCGGCGATTAAATGTGCCTGTATGGCAGCTATAAAATCTCATTAGACCGCTGATATCTCATTGAACTTTTATAGTTTTGCATTACCTATGAGAAGCTTTTCATTGTGTGGATAATTTCACTGTAGCCAATGTGTAACTACATAGGTATAACTTAAATCCACATTAAGACAAGGAGCACCACAGAGTTCCCCAGTTTGCTGACCATATAATAACTCCTGACTGGATCAGTGTTGTTGCTCTTCGATTTTAGCTTCTTTCTAAAACACGATTGTATTTGCTCTCTATTCCTAAAAAAGAAAAAGGTAAAAAATAACCTGTACAAGTTGTAGACCATTACTGAAGATAGTTCTGTTTTGCAGTTGTTTTTTTATGTTTTTATTCAGTTTATATTGATTTGAAATCACATCAGTTTAACAGTTAGACTGCAAAACTGAATCTCTGAAAAATGTTAAATTCATCTCCTTGCAGCTCATCTCAGCTTGTCAGCAGGACCAGCAGAAACCTTTTTGGACAGGCTGGTCTAAAACACCTGGACAACATTTTGGTTTCTGTACATTTCAACTTGTATATTTGCAAGTTTTGCCCACACATAGGGAAGTTGGGATATGGGTCGTGGAATTGATTAATAGATTAATCGTTACAGCTCTACAGTTCCTACAATTATGATTGACTGAAAATGAATCTGAAACGGTTTTGAACATTTAAAGATTTCAGTCATTTTCAGAGAAGAAGATGCCAACAAGGCCATTGGTTTCAGCTCCAGAGTGAAAATGTTATGTTGGTGTCTTAACTGAATAGGAAACTCAATATTTTTGGTTTTGGCATGTTGGCAGGACAAAACAGAGCATGTAAGGACCTTGGCCTTCAGGAAACTGTGGTGGAAATATTTCTTCTTTTCCTTATTTATACACCAAACAACCAAATTAATCAGGGAAATGATCAAAACAATAACCACCAGCAACAACATTAATTTAGGACTTTAATTCTTTCACATAAAGGACCTTAAGCCCTCTGGGAGGCTGCCTCTTGGTGGCCACCCTGCTGTGTACATCCTGCAGGAGTTGTTGAGCTAGTTTCTTCTGCCAAATGTGTAATATTTCATAGTCTGGTGGCCCTCCACTCAGGCTGGCTGACTCTCCAGGTCTGCCATCTCCTCATCACTCATCAGGTATCAGGATGTCTTTAAAATAGCTACTATCCTCCTCAGTGAGCACTTGCCCTGCCGCAGCCCCGTGTGCACTCAGAACCTGACAGAAAAACTTTTAAGTAGGACTGCACGGCTCTTTGGGATTGCTAGTGGTTGGCAATATTTGTTAGATGCATGTGATTATTAAGTAGTAGCTAGAAGAAACTGTGCTGGGGAAAGTGTTTTTTGCAAGTATTGTTTTTGGTTTGTCTGTTTGTTAAAAACATTACAACAAAACTGCCCGTCCGATTCATACCAAATTTACACAAAAGATGGCCAGTGATCCCTAGATCACCTGATTAAATTGGCCATAATTGGGTCAAGGTAAAAAAAAAAAAAAATCCAGAGAAATTGAAAAAATCTCTATCTTTAACATTGGGCAAAATAAAAACAAAGAAACAAAAAAACATTACAATAAACAAACATATGAATAAATAAATAAATAATAAAACAGATAATTATGTCTTTATGTTGTGGTTGTGACTTTGGCTCTTTGGCCTTTGAGGTGTTGAGCTGCAGGTGGTTCCTGTGGCAGCAGACAGTAAAGTCCCCCACCAGGCTCCTGTACTCCTCTCTCTCATCCCTGATACACCCCACAGTGGCTGTGTCATCAGCAAACTTCTGGATGTGACACAGCTCAGCTCATTATTTTCTCATTATAAGATAAAGCTTTTACAAAAAATAAAAATGGCCGTAAAATTAAAGTTCTTTTAGTTCAACTTTTTTTATGGGCAGACACTGGGACCTTTGTGGTATCTTGATTCAATTTTTGGAGAGTGACATGTTTGTGAGAGGGACAACGTTCAGGGGGTGGGGTTTGTGATGCCTGGCACCACTTGTTAGTATTGGTTAAATTGTTTTTTTGTAGTAGTAGTTCTAACAGTTTTGTGCAGTGCCAATAAAATAAGAGATGTTAAACAGTAAAGGTGCAGGTATTTTTAAGTAGTTATCAGTTATCCACAGTTTCAAAAGTCTAATTTTATTTTCTCCCATACAAAACAACTGTCAAGAACATCTACTATCAAACGGCTGGTGCATTATGAAAACATATTCGGTGGTGGAGAAAATAATCAGGACCCTGGTCCAGAAAGCAGGTTCAACAAGCTCAGGTCAACTCTAACCTGAGGTGAATTCTGATACCAGGATTCGCCATAGCACTATGTCTCAGATTACAACATATCTGTTATTTAAACAGATATTGCTACAGTAATGTACGGTGCATGTTTCAGGGAAACTGACTGACAGCCAGGCAGCTGCGTTACTGTCCACAGAGATAGAAAGACAGAGACTACAGATTTAATTTTGAGCTGTTAATAATGAACGATGTCTACTGATCATCATTTATGTCATCAACGACTGATCAAAAGCGTTATGTTAAATGTAACAATAAACTAATGTCTACCTGGGAATTCATGTTTGCAAAAGGATGCAAATTGTACAATGTAATGTGCTCCACTATGACCTTTGACTTCAACCGTATAAATGGGAACACGAAATCTGAGTGTCAGTCAGCTGGTTCAGGTGCAGAAGGAGGGAAAGACTCAGAGACACTCTGTTAACGAAATCCTGCCAGCGAGCATGATATCTGACTCAGAGTTGAAGTTAACTCTATTTCTGGAACAAAAAACAACCCTGTTTCCCTCATCTCAGGGTTAACAAACACAGAGTGTTCACTAAACCTGTCTTCTGGAATGGGGTCTAGGTCCTTTACTTGGACATCCTAATACAGCAATATAAAAATACTTAGGTCCTGTATGAAAACTGACTTGAAGTTAAAGAACTTAATTAACTTGGCAAATACGGATTTTTTCCCCCAGCTAGCACTGAAGAACAATTAAAAAGATATCCTAATTACCCATGATCATTAATCACATCTGCAGTGAAGTCCATCAGAGCATTTATCCTGTTGTATTCCTGGACAGTATGATCTCCACCAGTTTTTTTTTGTCACTGCTGATTCAGCTAACTGCAAAAGGACGGAGAACACAGACCAATATCCATCCATTCATCCATCCACCCATCCATCATCCATCCTCCATTCATCCATCCACCCATCCATCATCCATCCACCCATCCATCATCCATCCATCCATCCATCCACAGATCCATTCATTAATCCATCCACCCAT
>JAVDPK010002631.1:101550-123768 GCA_034780415.1 Cichlasoma orientale | reverse complement strand
CAGTACTGTGAAAAAATTTTTTGCCCCCCCCCCCCCCCCTTCTGGACTTCTGATTTATTTGCATATTTGTCACACTAACATATTTCAGATTATCAAACACATTTTATTATTAGACAAGGATAACCTGAGTAAATACTAAATGTAGTTTTTAAATGATGATTTGATTTATTATGGGTAATAAGCTATCCAAACCTACCTGGCCCTATGCGAAGAAGTAATTGCCCCCTAATCTTAATAAATAGTTGGGCAAGAACTGCAATTAAGTGTTTGTCAATGAGTCTTTCACATCACTGTGGAGGAATTTTGGCCAAGTCTTTTTGCAGAATTGTTTTAATTCAGCCACACTGGTTTCAGAGCAGGAACGGCCAGTTTAAGGCCATGCCAACACATTTCAATCAGATTTGAGTCCAGACTTTGACTAGGCCACTCCAAAACCTTCATTTTCTCGAGCCATTCAGGGATTTTCGGATCATTTTCCTGCTGCATAACTCAAGTGCACAAACTGATGTCCAGGCATTCTCCTTCAGGAGTTTCTAGTAGAGAGCAGAATTCATGGGTCCATCAACTGCAGAGAGTCGTGCAAGTCCTGGAGCACCAAAGCAGCCCCAGACGGTCACACTACCACCACAATGTTTGACTGTTGTATGATCTTTCCCAAAAGCCTTGGGGATCGTTAAGATGTTTTGTTTGGCAAATGTGACACCAGCCTTTGGGTTCTTTTTTGGTCAGCAGTGTTTGTTGTCTTTGCTCAGTCTCTTTCTTATTGTTTAATCATGGACACTGACATTAGCTAAGCCTCGTGAAGCCTGAACTTCTTTAGATGTTGTTGTGGGTTCTTTTCCCGGTTGACACGTCAATTACTCTTGGAGTCATTTTGGTAGGCCGGCCACTCCCAGGAAGCTTCAGTACCATTCCAAATTTTTTTTGACTCTCACCATGGTTCACTGGGGTCCCAAAGCCTTAAAAACATCTTTGTGACCCTTTCCAGGCTGATCCATGTCAGTGACTTTGTTTCTTATCTGTTATTAGGTTTCTTTAGATTGTGGCATGAAGTGTTGCTTTTGGTTTCAGCCTCTTTCACTTTGTCAAACAGGTTCTAGTTAAGTGATTTATTGATTCATCAGGCCTGGCGGTAATCAGGCATGGGTGTGGCTAGTGAAATTGAACTCAACTCAACTGGGGCAATTACTTTTTCACAAAGGGCCTGGTAGATTTAAATTGTTTTTTTTTCCCTTAATGAGATCATCATTTAAAAGCTGCATTTTATATTTAATTGGGTTATCTTTGTCTAATATTCAAATTTGTTTGAAGACCCGAAACGTGTGACAAATATGCAAAAAAAAAAAAAAAAGACAGAGAAAAAAGAAATCAGGAAAGTACTTTTTCACAGCACAGTAAACTGAATGGAATGCTGCTGCAATAATACTTTAGTTTAATAATAGTTTTTACACAAGGCGAGTAAAATCTGCAAAATGCCATAACACAAGTAAACATTATTCTTAATGGTGCTCACAGACAATAATAATGGATCAAGCTGAGTCCATCAGCCTTGGTTGTTGAACAATAAGAGGTCCTGTATTCCCCTGTGGGCTGGTGGGTGTCTCAGGCAGGCAGGCCAGAAACCAGCACGACACTACTAGTAATTGAAAGCTGTTCCAATCCAGGCTCAGTCAACCAAAGTCAGCTTTGTGTCTCCCCAGCGAGTCTGATTGTGGGTGTTTTTGATGCTCTACAGCAAGCATCCTCCCCGTATGGGAGCTCTGTGACTTCCCATTGCATCTGTGTGTCCCATCTTTCTGTGACATATAACTAGTTTGTTTTGCTGCACACTCCGGTGATTTCAAACTCTCTCTCCCATGTTTCTTGTTCTTTCATGTTTGCCACTGCTCCCCCCACCTGTGTGTTTTAGCAGCTGAGTCTTTACTGAGGCCCAGGATGCTAGTTTGGTTGAAACAGTTCCAGAACAATTTGTCTGTTTGCTAGAAAATATCTTTAAAAAACAAATGAAATTACATCTCTGTCAATAACTGTCACCTGATTGTTTTTTCTCAATGCCTAGTTTGGCTGAAAAACTTTGCTAGGAAGTTTGTATTTATCAGTTAGAACAAAATGAAATACACAAAACATTCTTACTCGGTAAAATAAGTGACTCGTGCAAAGCTAATGAGCCACAAGAGAGTCTCAAACTTGTAAATAGCATAAATGTTTGTCTTTTTAATTAGTTTTTCTAATCAAATAACTTCTCAATTAAAGTTTCTTGTATTAAAAACATTGCAAAATCTCCATTTACTTTCCACTTTGCTAGAGTCAATATTTTTTGTTTTATAAGAGACGGTCTGACATCTGTCTACATCTCTTAACTGAAATTGCAGTGTTTGACGTCCTAGCATGACCAGTTGTGACTCGGGTGATAAAGTCAGTGTGTCAATCACGTTTCCTCAGATCACAAAAAAGTGAAGAATGCCTTGACTATGGAAATTTTTTTTCTTGAATGCAATGGAACCAAATGGCACCCGCCTTGTGGTGCTTAACAAAATACATATGCCTCTAATGTACAGGAAAAAGCAAGCAACACAGACACAATACAGTGTATTTGTAAAGGCGCAAAATATAAACTATCCTTTTTACTCAGTTTCTCAGACTCTTTTTTTTTTTCCCAGACTCTGGAAAAGAGTCAGATGGAACATGACTCTTTCCTAAAGGTTATTTAAAACATTTCTCATTTCATGAGACTGAAAAGTTTTTGAACAATTTTTGATCCTTCAAATTTATTCTGCAATGATCACTCTCACTCAAAAGATTATCTTTGTGGGTGCCCGGGTGGCTTAGTGGTGAAGCTGGCGACCACATACACATACCGCCTTGCGGTGCAGGCGGCGTAGGTTCAACTCCCGGCCTGTCGCCTGCTTGCCAGTGTGTCTTTCCCCCATTTCCTGTCTCTCCCCACTGTATATGAAAGCTGCTGTGGCCAACAATGGTTTGCTTTGCTTGCTAGTTTGAGCTGGAACCTCCCAATCATGAACAGGTGGGCTGATAATCAGCTGGTTTCCAGGTTTGGAGTGGTCTTCCAGATCTTCTGCATCCCAGTGATGAGCAAAAAGAAGGCTAAATAATGATGGACTTAATCACGTTGACAATGATTATTATTATAAAAATGCAATTGTCTTCCTCTTTTGGCTGCTCCCTTTAGGGGTCAAACATTGGATTATCTGCCTTCATTTCACCCTAGCATATCACACCAACCCTCTGCACGTACTTTCAACTTTCCTCTGTTGTCTTTGGCCAGCAGTAGCACAGTTTCCTCTGTTGCCGTATTGGTCAACAGCACTGGAGACAGTTGTTGTTAACCTGGGTCCTGACTGATCCAATATGGAAATCTCTTTCTTGATAATCTTTATATTTGATTTGGTAAAGCCTTTATATCTGATGCAATTCTTGACAAAACCCTCCACATTTATCCGGGACTGACCCCCTGTGAACTGTTCAAAGATCTAATCAGCCAATCACATGGCAGGAGGTTAATTCAGTTCAGTCAGTATTATTTATATAGCGCCAATTTACAAGACCAGTTGCCTCAAGGCGCTTTATACTGTAAGGTAAAGACCCAACAATATTAGAACAAAACCATAAAAATTTAGCAAGCACTTGGAAACCTTTTTAACAGGAACAAACCTCCAAGAACCAGGTTCAGGGAAGGGCTGCTATCCATTAGTCCTTTAGTAGTCGCCGTAGCCTGTTAATAAGATAGATTAATTGTATTTAAAACTGAAGCATTAATTAATGGTGAAACTTCTTTGAGCAGTCGTGTAGGTTTAGAGGAAGAAATTATTTAAATTAACTCGGAAAGATCAATATTAGAGAAATTTTACATTTAAATTTTATTAAAGTTGCTGCACTTAATGACACATGGTTGAGAATAATTTTTATTCCAATGGTCAAAATTTTATTTGTGAAGAAATACATAAAGTCATTGCTAGTTATGGTTAAAGGAATACTTGGCTCAACAGAGCTGTGACTCTTTGTCAGCTTGGCTACAGTAATAAAAAGAAATCTGGGATTCTTCCTGTTTTGCTTGATCAGTGATGAATAGTAAGGTGTCCTAGCTTTATGGAAGGTGTTTTTATAGAGTAACAAACTATTTTTCCAGCCCAAATGGAGATCTTCTAAATGTGTGCAATACCATTTCCTCAGCAGCTTACAAACTAGGTGCATTAAAGTGCAGATTTGTGAGTTACACCATGGAGTCAAGCATCTCTGATTTGTTGCCTTCTTTTTCAGAGGAGCCACAGTATCCAGGATCAGACGGAGTGAAGCTGTAGCAATATTCACAAGATAATCGACCTCTGGGGGAGTAAAGTTTAGATGGCCTAGAAGCAATAAAGGCTTGAACAAGCTTTTCAGCATCATGTTCTGGCACATGACACTGACAAAGCCAACAGTAGAGAAACCACTTTCATAGACATACTATAATGAAATTTATTGTCCAGTGTTATTCAATCCATTATTGTAAAATTAAATATTATCACGAAATTGTCAGGCAAAAGAGGAATTTCAGGAAATAGTGTTAAATATATGCCATAAGTCAGGACAAGATCCAGTGGGAAGCTGACTATGATAAAAAATTAAAATGCAATGTTAAAATCACCTACAATAATTATTTTATCAGAACTGAGCACAACATCAGATAAAAGTCTGAGTAAGGGCCAAGAGAATGATCGATAACAGCTAAAACTATTTTTTGACTTCTCCAATCAGGGCGGACAAAGCTGAGACTCAGGCTTTCAAATGAATTCAAACGCTATCGGTCTTTGGTTCACTGATTTGAGGATTCTGACAATTAATATGACTCAGGTGTGTTAATTCATTTAAACTAACATTTTCAACCAGGTTTCTGTACAGCAAACTAAATCAGTATGTTACACAATTATTAAATCATTTACTAACAGTGACTTAGAATAGAGACCTAATGTCAATGTGACTTTTAAGTGACTTTTAATGTGGCGTGGTTGTTGGTGTCAGACAGGCTCATCTGAGTTGTTCTGCTGGGATTATCAAAAACAAGAAAATATCCAGTGAGTGGCATGTCTGTGGGTTAAAATGCCTCGTTGCTGTCAGAAGTCGGTGGAGAATGGGCAGACTCTGTAGCGCAGAGGAAGGGAACAGTAACTCAAATAACCACTCTTTACATATGCAGAATAGCATCTCTAAATGTACAACATGTTGAACCTAGAAACAAACGGGCTACACACTGACCACACTGACTGCCACTCCTGTCAGCTATAAACAGAGAGCAGTACTACAAGGTATCCAGGTAAATTCAGGGTTAACCCTTGATTTTCTGTACGACTGGGTGGTTCACTTCTTAGTGGGGCATATACCCATGCTGTGAACCCAACTTGCTCCAGAGCAGACTATGTTAGAGATAAACAAGCATAAACTCACCACTTACTAACCAGTCAATTCTCTGGAAAATCGCATCACAGTTGGAGGATCTAAAGTTTTTCCGTAGCATCTATGTAGTCATTGTGGATCCATAATACTTTTGCCTGCATTCATATACTGTATATATGTTTTTGTGCTTCTGTACGTGAAAGTGTACTCACATGCAAATATGAACATCTGTACCATCCACAGGTTGTGTTGTGTTCTCTTTGATGCATGGAATTGAGTACGTGAATTTTTTGTGCACAGGCAGATGTGTACATGTGAGTCCTAATGAGATTCTTCGGCTGGGACAGCTGAGATCCTTCTGGTGGCTGTTGGGATCACACAGAACAGAAATGGGAAAATGTCAAACTGCATCACACTGTTCTGTGAGGCACCTACTCGCAGGTACTAGTCATAGTGCAGCCATAGTTGCACAAGCTCCAGGATGAAGTGGCAAGCAGATCTGAACACATATACTAGGTTTCCAAACAATAAACCAGACAAATGACTTGGAGTCCAACCTTGTTTTAATATTTGCAGTGGTGTGGAGAAAATAAGCTACTAAATCATCCAAAAACCACTAGCTTTAGCAAAGACATCCACAACAATTTAAACAGTAGTCAATCTGGGACAGTGTATTTTTTTCATATTCTCACCAGGAAATGATTCACAAAAAAACTCATTTGGTCACGTGGCAGGAAGATGTTGTAAGAAAATTTGTTTTTTGCTGGTGGTGTAAGAACTTTGTTGATGATTTCACTTCTAGCATAAAACATACACATAGATGCTTATTTATTCCTGATATTGTTTCAGTTACTGACTTTCAGCAGATCAGACCTGCGACCCTTCGGACAGCTGACAAGAGCCACTAAATAACAACAGCTGGTTACCTTGAAAAAGTAATCCGATTACTGAGTACTCTTTTAAAAAGTAACTTAGCTAAGTGGAAGTTAAACAAACCTATAACTCACTCAGATGATCTCTAATTGTTGATGTGTGGTTTATTTCGGTGTTTCATTTGTTCCTGAGCAAATTGGTTTGGCTAAGATTAAAGTTAAGTTTCATAACTGGACAGTTTGTCTTACTGGAGATTATATTTGGATATTAATCATTGGCTCATCTTTTTTTTGCCCGATGTACAAATGTGCTGCACTCGTTTTAACAGCTTATTTAGAATTAAAACTGATATTAAAAATATTTTACTCGGGGAGGAAAGCGAGAGCCTTTTCAGCGGGAACAGGAACATCACGGGCAACAGCATGTTGATGCTGTTCATGGAGACCGATGCCAAGCCTGGTCGAGAAATTGTCAAATTAAATGTTTTTAATATTTATTCAACTCTGTTCTAAACACCATCTGTCTGTTGCAAGTGGTGGGAGTCTTCTGGAATAAAAATAACATCTTTTTAACATCTGACCTGTTTGTTTTTGTTCAGTCAGCAGCGTTAGCTGTGTATACATGTATAATGTTTTTATTCAGAGATGGTTTTTAAAGCTGAGCATTTTGCAAAAGTGCTAAAAAAAAATCTATTTTTTAAAGAATTCCACTGTATCAATCACAGTAATTTTAAGCTGTAAGGCGGTAGAAACACTGGAGCTGAGCTGTGATGTCAATTGTGTTCCAGTTGAAAAATTATTGCGCTGCTTCCTCCCGTACTTGGAAAGTATGCAAGTGCGAACTTCCATAGTTGAGTACTGAGAAACGGCCCCTGGCTCTGGACAGACAAACAAATATGGCAGACGCAAGTTCAAGGTCAGGGACCCTTTTGGGGGGACGTCACAGGCCTAGTTGCTCAGTCTTCCTTAATCGCTTGTCTCTGAGTCTGACTCAATTTTGCAGCTTACAGTGCATGTTGCTTGTCCTGAGAGTTTTCATTGTAGAAAAAGTTCCTGCAGCTTCAGAATATGTCACAAAAGTCTGTGTTTTCATATTATTTTATAAGAATCGTGCACATCTCAACTATGTTATTCAATCTAACTGAAAACAAGAATGATAGGCAACATTACTTTAAGATTATGTATGTAACAGACCTCATCTTCCTTCTTTTTTATGGCTCCTCCAAATTGCCTGTGTGTGCTCTTACGGTGAGCTTCACCATAAGAGAAGCTGTGCAGCCGCTGCTTGAGTTCACAGCACTGTGTGTGTGTGGGTGTGGGTGGGGTGGGAATTGCCACTGAAGGTGCAATGGTTGTATAAACTTTTTTAATTTTGTATTGATAATTTATTTTGTAAGTCAACAAAACCTATTGCTAAAGGAAAACACCTGCACCTATTGGAGGGATTCCTCTCTGAGTTTGCTCTGTAATTATATTCGAGGGACAAATGCATATCTTATAAACATTACAGATGTGTCCTTTCTGAAATACACACGAATGGTTCAGTGTGATAAAATACACCTTTGCCATAAATGTCACAAAATGTCACATCTTCACTTTGCTCTGGTGATTAGAAAGGAAAATGCGGAGGAACCCCCAAATCAAAAAATCAAAACCAATCTATTGTCGGTGTCACGTTGCTGACACTAGCACTGTCTGGTACAACATCAGTGCGCTCTCCTCTGCTCGCTGAGCTGAGACAGCAGGAACCTGCTGCATCCTGAGCGTCAACGCTCTCTGTTGGGTGTATGAGTGTAAATGTGTGTCAGTGTCTGCTCCGAGTCGTGAGTAGTGTAAGCCCGGCGATATGTGCGTGTGGGTGGGTGCCACTCTGTCTCAGACACCAACCACTGCAATAAAAGAATGCAAGCTCTGAACAGTCTCTAGGGAGTTATACCTGTGTCGGTCAGTACTGTCACCTTTTAATCAGTTTTCCCATGTTTTGAATACAAGAACATGCTTGATAGGTATCACAGGATTTATTTCAGTGCCAGTTTAAGTATATTCCACTTTTCTTCTGTTACCAAATATAAAATATGTGGGAGAGAGGATTTGCTGATTTGTTCTGTGGCAACATCCTGACAATGGAGACCTACAAAAGGCAATGTTCAGTATTTGCTGATTAGCAGAAAAAGTGAACAAAAATCTTTGACGGGCCAAGACTTTACCAGGTGATGATACATTTATGCAGAGTAGAAGCCTTCACTGTGATTTCTTGTTTTTGGCAAGAGTTAGCAAAAAAAAAAAAAGAAAAGTTGACATCACCTCAGAGCTGGCAGCTAGTTAGCTCTGCATAATGACTGAAAACCCTGGGCTCGGGCTACCATTGCTCTGTCCAAAGATAAAGTGCTGTGCTACCGGCACCTCGCCAGCTCTCTAATTAAAATGTTGTATCTCACTTGGTTAATTGGTACAAAAATGGAGGGTACTGAAGTTATTGTATCTTCTCAATTTATCAGATTGACTTATGAAATGTAATGTGTCATATGCCAGAAATCATCTAACTTTAGTTACCTACTGTATGCACGCATTGATATGTGGTTAAGGTATAAATAGGTGCAGCAAAAATACATGTATGTTCCTAGGTGTGAGCTACATGTACCCGAGGAGCATTATGTACATTTTTGTGGGCCAATATATATATTTTCCCAGGCAGTAAAAGATTCATATGTGTACCATTTCTTAATGACCTAAAGCTGCAATATCACACAGTTGGCTGTATTTGTATTTATTGTGTTGTTGGGTCTTTGCCTTACAATACAAAGAGCCTTGAGGTGACTGGTGTGAGTTGGAGCTATATAAATAAAATTCAATTCAATTCAATTTGGTCAAATAAAAAAACAAATTGGGTAAAATCTTTTTAATCTATTTTACACTTAGATTTGAAGTGCTTGTAGGTGGAGATGTGAGAACAGGAAATTGCTACGCAAATGTCAGTTCATTTCCAAGTGTATGAAAGCATATTACAATAAAGTAATAGTATACTGATGTTGCACCTTTTTAAAACCTCAGCTTTTGTACCATTCCAGAATTGTCACTAGAGGTTCAAAGTTGGTCTCCACAAAATGTACTAGTAAATATCCTCTGTCATGGGTACAATGGCAGTACCTTAGAGAGTAATGCAACAGTGACAAGTCTTTGTACTTATAAAGTTCCATACATTTACTTCATTTTCTCAGTCTGATATGAGTTACAAGATTAAAAATATAGAATTATTCTAACGAAAACCGATTGGCGCAGACTGGACAGAGTGAGCATTCTCAGACCAATTGAAACCAACAATTCCTGGTGGTGATGCATGTAGTGCTTGTCACATTTCATGCCACCAGTGAGGTTTAAGAAATATATCACAATGAAACTTCAGTCAGTCCAAGAGTCCAACTTTGAGTTTTAGACACTCACACCCCCCCCCCCCCCAATTCACCCACCCTCGACAGTCTAACAACCACATACTGCTCTTTTTGCCTTTAATCCAACCCTTGAGACTTGTCTTGCCACATGTCCCTCTGTGCAGTGCCTAAATAGAAATGAGCCAATTACCAAGAGCAGCTTGACATGGGACCATGTCATCCTGTCGGGGGAACAACCACCCCCTTCCACCCTGCAATAAGACAACTGCTGCAACAGGAGACAAATCAATGAGTGCAGGTCAATTTCGGCAGGAAAAGTCTTCGTGCGTGACGAAGGCTGACTAGCAGAACCGATGAATGGGTGCACAAAGGCCTGGTGAATTCCTCAATCTGCTATTCTGCAATAAAACTTATTGTCTTCATGCCAAAACCTACAATGCATTTTCTTTCTCTCCTCTTTCACTCTGCTGGCAAGCGCCTTTCTGCGAGCACTCATGGAAATAAAGCAGAGAGAAAGAGAAGTAGCAATCATGAGTATTTCTTGGTGAGACAGCATGTGTGAAGGGATTTGTAGGTCAGAGAAAGAGAGAGAGAGGACAAGAGTGGGCGTGCAGTGAGAGGAATACAGACAAATATCTAGAGAGAGAATTATTTGTGTATCCTAGTGGAGGAGAGGAGAGACATGGAGGGAGGGGTGAGACAGATGGAGGGCCCGGCAGTGTAATCAGTGGAGTAGCAGTGGTGGTTAACACTTGATCATTCACCCTGCTGCACTCTCCCACAGTTGATAGACTGGGCTGTTAATAGCCTGGAGTACATACAGATAGACTGCAGCCTTTTAAAATTCTGCTTGGTTTATGTTTTCATGAATATCATATACTTAGCTTCTTTATAAAATGAATCACTGGCAGGCAAAGGGGGGAAGAAAGTACGAGCTATAGATCAGGCCTGCAGGAGACTCCCTATATCAAAGTCTTTTGGCGGCAATAATGCACAGCTGATACTTACAGATGGACCCAATCAAACTATAATGCTAAATTATGCTGTTTCCCACCTGTGCAGGGCTGCAGAGACAGGTACCTCTGTCTCTATGTTGCACATGCATAATTTATGAATGCAGAGGGTGGAGTGCTCTTAGCACTAAAACATGGTGGCAGTCAAAAAACTTTGAGGCTTCAAAAAGTGGGGTCCAGGAATCAATGGGCAATATCAAAGAGTCTATGTATAGCAGTAATAGTAGTAATATAGTATATAGTAGTAATAATGGTATAGTAATAGTAGGTAAAACAAGTAAAAATCTGGGTGAGTGTATGTTATTGAGAAAGTTCTAGGAGATTTGTTTACTTTTAAGTTGCGTCTACACTAGAAGTGATTTGCTGGTTGCACATCACTTTGAAGGTGGAGGCTTTTCACTATGGATGCAGCTTAACCCTCAAACTGCCAAGAGTGGGGGTGGAGGGGTGGGTTTATTTTGACACCCTCCAGCCACAACAGTAGTAATAGTAATCAGTAATTTCTTGAAATTTTTAAATTTTACTCGCTCCCTCAGATTGGCTGTGTCCCCATGTGGCATACAGATTACAATCAATCAATCGATCATTCAGTCAGTCAGTCAATTGCAGATCCTCCTGATCTCCACTCATTGTATGTATAAAGCACACCTGTCCACAAAATCAATTTCTTCCATTTCAACCTCTCCACAACCATGGACGAGACCAAAGAGCTGTCAAAGGATGTCATGGACAAGGCTGCACAAGGAAGGAATGGGCAATAACACCGGCAGCAAGAAGCTTGGCGAGAAGGTGACAACTGTTGGTGCCATTATTTGGAAATGGAAGGAATATAAAATGCCCTAGGTCTGGATCTCCATAGAAGAGCTTGCCTCATGGGGTGAGGATGATCATGAGAAAGGTGGCAGATCAGCCTGAAACTACATGGGAGGAGCTTGTTAATGATCTGAAGGCAGTTTGGACCACAGTCACCAAGAACACCATTGGTAACACACTACACTGTAAATCTTGCAGCTTCTATAAGGTCCCCTTGCTCAAGAAGGCACATCTGCAAGTCCATCTTAAATTTGTTAGTGAGCATCTAAATGGTTCAGGGAGAAAGTGCTGTGGTCAGATGAAACCAAAACCAAAAAGCTGTTTGGGATCAACTAGACCCACTTTGTTTGGAGGAAGAGAAATGGTGAGTATGACCCTGTTTTTCTGCTAAGGGTACAGGATGACTTCACTGCATCGAGGGGCCAACAGACAGGGCCATGTACTGTAAAATCTTGGATAAGAACCTCCTTCTCCAGCCAGAACACTGAAGATAGGTCATGGATGGGGCTTCCAGCATGGCGGTGACCCAAAATATACCACCAAGGCAGCAAAGTAGTGGCTAAAGAAGAAGCACATCAAGGTCATAGAGTGGTCTAGCCAGTCTCAAGACGTCAGTCCTATAGAAAATCTGTGGAAGGAGCTGAAGCTTCGAGTTGCCAAGCAGCAGCCAAGAAACATGAAAGACTTAAAGAGTTTCTGTGAAGAGGAGTGGGCCATAATCCCTCCTGAAATATGTGCAAACCAGGTGATCAACTAGAAGAAACGTTTTATCACTTTGCTTGCAAACAAAAGTTTCTCTGCCAAGTGCTAATTCATGTTTTGCTTTGGGGATTTAGTTCTTATTCCACTCAATGACATGCAAATTCTGTCTCTCTCCATTAAAATGAAACTACCATAAAAATTAGAGAGTTCCTTTCTTTGTGAGTAAACAAATTCAGCAGGGGATTATTTCCCCCACTGTAAGAGAGTTACATGATTTTTTTTCTTTTTTAATGCCAAGGGGTCAAAATGACACTGTTCAATGTTCATAACACACAAAAGTGTTGTTTTCTTGACTCTTTGTTTTGATGATAAAGAATGAAAAGTTATCATGGGCCATAGAGTCACACAAGTACAAATGGAAACTACACCAAGTTGAAATAAACCAAAACTTCAGTTTATGAGAAGTTAACTCCACAGAAATGAGATCATGTGACCAATATTTACATTTCCCTGAGGACTGGGACCCTTTTCCAGGAGCTCTTGTCCCCCCAAACAAAAGGTCTGTGGTTAACACTTAAAGTATAGAAAAATGACACCGTAAAACAGCCATTTAATTTGTCGTGTTCATGGCATATTTTGATGCTGTTGGAAATCAGGATAACAAAGGACTAAAAGTTTTAAAGACAAAAGCAGAGATGGAACTGAAAAAATGGTCGAGTCACACAATGTCAATAGCTATTGATTGCCGCTGTGGTGAGTGAGCTTATGGCCTGGATCAACTGTGCTTTAAGGTAAATTGAATTCCTTTGTCACTTCACTAAATACCTTTAAAAAAAATGCAACAATTTGAACAGGCCTCATTAAGCATGGCCCATTTAACATCCTAAGAGACCCCAGGGTAAAATCTATTCTTTCAGTTTTTGTTTTCTTTTATAGGAAAAAAAAAGTTGTTCTTAGCTCACTTTTGTTGACTTGTCATTGCCAATAGTCTAGAAATGCAAAAGAAAATTTAAAAAGTCGGTAACAGTTTTATACTTTTTAAGCAAAGCTACATTGTTTTAATGTAAAGATCATATACAATGGTAATACTTTTTTTTTGGCTGCAGTACTAACAATTTTTCAGTGGCTTAATTAATGTGGAAAATGTTCAAAACTTCTGTTCATATAATTTATTTTAAAAAAGGTCACCCCTACTAAAGTTACTGCATTCTATGCCTCACTTTTATCTGAGTTTCTCTGAACTGAAGCTTGCCTTCTGGTACCACCAGGAGCAATGTCAGAAATGTTTAACTCAAAGGGGCCTTTATTTTGGACACAGTGACCTACCAGCACGCTGCTGAACTATCCAAATTAGGTGTAGGAATTATGAAATGAAGCATTATTCAGCAACCATATGACCTAGTTTGGACCTCAGATTTATGAAGAAACTTAATTTGGTGGAGAGTTTGACACTTGAAGTTTGATATTTCCAGAACAGTCACCATACCAAAAGTATTAAATTAGAATACCTGTCAAGCTCTTTTTATCCCTTTCCTGAAGGGAAAGAAGCAGGACATGTGGTTTTATGTCTATACCACAAACATTGAGTGAGAAATGGAAATTTTAAAAGTGCCTTCGTTTTGGTTTTTGCCCTTAAGAGAGGAGAAAAGTTAACATTGGAGTGAATGTCAGATGTGGAGGGTACTCCTGACACTCTCAAGCGCCTAGTTTAAATTCTGTAAATGGCAGAGTTTTGAAAAGGTCGTTTTCTTAAAGAGCACAACCATAGATACAATTTGGAGTATAAATTATGAGAGTAGAGCAAAATTTGTGGGAGTAAAAAAGAGCTGAAAGAGGGAAAAAATTGAAAAGTAAAACAGTTTTTCAGTGGGTTATGATGTCACCACTCTAAAGGCCGTCCGTAGAAAACCATTAAAATTTCTGAAAATTTCATCAAACTTAAATTGTCACTGTTTAAAAAACGTAAAAGATATCAACAGACCCGAGTTTGTTAGTAGTTCAAGGTCTTGGGACTCGTTTAAAGTTTGAAATTTTTCTCTGGCTCAAAATATGCTGAACTAGTTATCTGTCAAAGTAGGTTGGTTTTGAAGAGGATTTCAAACTTTCTCTATTCATTTCAGAATTTAAAGTTCAATACTTTAAAAAGTATAAAAGTTACAAAAAACAAGTAACAGTAACAGCATAATTCTCCAGAAAAAGCTGAACATTTTCATATCAGAACGGTTTCTGTAGCACAAAGCGTGCGGAAGGAGTTAAAGACCGAAAAACATGCAGAAGGATAATAATGTGAATGCTCAACAGCATTCACTGAGCTGAATCATCCTTCACTCCTGTCTGAATGAATATCCAGTAATGATATTTGTACTGCATGCTGAAAGACATTCACATGCCGGAGGTGCATGTGCTGACAGTTTCTGGCAGCTTTGCTTCATGTGTGATGCATTTTCCTGGCATGATGCACTGAGACCCCCCAGAGAGTGCTGCAAATGCCACTGACATTCTGAGTGATCATGCTAACCTATAATAGATTAATTTGCACAGCACATTTAGGAAACAAGGTAACTTCAAGAACAATTTATTGTCATTTATATGTCAAGACATTACGTAGACATACTGTACAACGAAATTACATTACGTAACGTGCTCTCCAACACAGTGACTATAGGGCAGGAGGCACTGTGGACATGTCACCAGTCTCAGGGCTGACACACAGAAACAGGCAACCATTCAAACCTAGAGTCACGAATCACCAGTTAACCTAGCCCCATCTTTGGGCTGTGGAAGGAAGCCAGAGTATCCAGAACCTATGTAGTAGACAAAGGGAGGACATGCAAACTCCACATTGAGCATGGGATTTGAACCCAAGACTTTATTGCTTTGAGGCAGCAGTGCTAACCACCACACTATTGTGCAGCAACTGTGGTTACTATGCAAAATTGCGCTGTGGAGTTATGAATCAAAATGAGCTTATACGTCAACAGAGTTCTGCATATTCTCTGTTTAGCAGGGGCTCAACCTTTACTTTGAGCTTTTAGCTTTAATTGCATCAAATCAATCAATAGTGGAGGGACTGCTAAAATGAGCTAATCTGATTAATCAGAGACAAACTAAAGATGTTATGAACTGTAAAACTGGCCTGGTTGTATCAGTAATATTGCGTTAAGCTTATTTTTCTATCATTTCTGTTTCTACCACTACTATTTCTATTTTTCTATCATCTAAATTTATGAGACATTATTTTCTTCAGTTTTTTTTTTTATACCTGAGTGGCAGGTGAAAAGTTCACAAGCTGTTGCAATGTAGAGTTTCAGTTTACTGCGCGGCGACTACAGTCAGAAAATATACGCGACATATGCAAGAAAACACACCGAGAGGATTTAAAAGTACTCCTTAGAATTACAGTCCCTGTTTTATGCATTATGTCTGATTTCTGGTAGTAAAAGTCTTAGTTTTACAGTGGAAATGGTTTCAGCTACTGAGGGCAGCACACACTTCTAAATAGAGAATATAAATAGAGCAAGTGACAAGATCTCACCAGTGGAATGCTTTTAATGTGAAGCCACAAAAACCATATGCTGATCTCATTATTTAAGATTTTGATCATGAGCACCATCCAGCATTTTAACAGAATGTATGTGACAGAAAACAAATCAAAGTACCAGCATAGTTTGAAAATTCAAACATTGAAAGACTTGGAATTTTAAATTCTAGATAGATATTGTTAGATAATTAATTCTCTATAGATAATGTAAATTCTTTGCATGTGAAGATCTATAAAACCACAGTAACACAGATGGAGAACAGAGGGACTATAAAGCAAACTTTCCAGCTGACAGAACAAACTTGCTCTCAGCAGTGAAAATGTCAACGAGATAACGGAACGTTTCTGCCTTCACGGGAGAGACATCTCGAAATAATGGCAAAGGCTGGATCCACACAGTGAATACTGACTGAGTAGTTGGAAGTGTATTAAAATATCTTTAAAGAAAACAGACCCTGCCAACAAATTTCAGTGCTGCTAAACAATTCCAATTAGAGTTATTCGGATCAGTTATTTCCAGCAGTCACACCAATATTAAATTTGCACTTGATCTCTCAAAACAGATCTGGATGCAGATGTTGGCGGACTGGTGCGGTTTTGACGACCTGCGGCGGCTGATTTGCGAGCACATTCTGCTCATTGTTATGCAGCTGTATGAAAGCAGAACACAGAGACAACTGGGGGGCTTTATAAGCTGGAAGTTAGCTAATCTATCAGTGTTCTTATGTGACCGTTCATGCGTGACTTAAACAAAGACAACAAAGCAGATGCATTATACAACTGATGGCAGATTGTAAACTGGGAGACACGGCGTTATTGTGGCGTTGGCCTCTTTAGAATAGCAGGCAGATAAGAGTGAGAGAACAACTCAGACAGCGTTCACAGTTTTGTTTTGATTATATGATAATCCCCGCTACATCAGCAGGATGGAGCACGGAACAGCTCTGTTCTCCGTCCTGCTGATGTAACTCTGTGGCTGCCAACATGCGCAGATTCGGTTGCATTTCATTTCACTGAATTGCATTATGCAAAATGAAAGTGATGCACAAAGAGAATGTTCCCGCACACATATGGGCGCTTCCTAATGGGGAGCAGTTAAAGATCAATAAATCAAAAGCACATTAATTTCTGGGCATGAGTGTAATTACTAGATAAATAAGTGGGGCTGTTATAGCGAAGACTGGCAACAATGTTCCTGCAGCACAGTTTTACACAAACATCCATAGTTTTTTTTTTTTCTCTCATATTTTGCCACTACCAGCTGGTCAAAGATTTCACTTACACACTGAAATATCTCTATATTTCCTCCACGGCTATTTTGTACAGACCTCGAGGTTCCCAGGTGACGTTTCGAAATGATTTTGAGGGTGCCCTGACTTTTCTTCTAGGTAAGTTTGTAGGTTCAAGTGAAAGATCAGTTTTTGAACCCATTGCCATTACTTTGCTGCAGATAATCTTGTCCTCCTTTAGTAGCAACTGCAATTCTGACAATAATCTATATATTGCAGCCTCACTCTGTTCTAGAACGCCTTTGCCTTTCCATGTGTGCATGTATAAAGCTCCCCGCCCTTCCATGTGCATACATGGAAATCCTGAGCCACGGAGAGCACCGGCAAGACCCCTGCGCAGAACAAAGCAGCCATCAGTGACAACAGATATGATGTTGATTGCATTAGATACAGCATGGCAGGAGAAGATAGGGTGTAAGTGGCTTGCAGAGTCACAGAAACTGTGGGCACTCTGAAGCAGATTAAATAGCACATCCTATTATGGGATTTGCTAACTAGATTTAGATGCCAGGACCAGGCCGAGCTTGACTTGGTGGCGTGCCTTAATGCTATTCTTGATTCTCTGTATTTGCCTCTACCACCAGGGCAGCCTTTCCTTGAGCCATAGTTAGTTTTAACTAGCAAATTTATCAAATTGTATCGAACTCTTGGCTGAACGTGCAGGCATATTTGGTGAATAAGAAGAAAACTCATACGTGACATTATTGATTTTCAGTCTGTGCAATGACAAACACTAATGACCACAAAGAGCAAGATGGACTTTACGGTTCAGTGATAAACCCATTATCAATAAAAATTATATTAATGCAAAATGTAATGTACTGTGCATTGTGTTTTGTTTTATTTCATAATTTACATATTTATATGTTTGGAATAAAACAGTCGATCAAAAAAATAATAATAATAATAATTGAGTACGAGTGCCAAATAAAACAGTTAAAGTTTATGTGTTTTGATCATTCACAATGACAATTTTTTTTTTTAGCATTGCTTACAAGTATATTAAAAAAAGAAAAAACTTTTTTTGTAGAAGCCCCTTTGGCTGTAATTACGGCTTCCAATTGGTTGTGTAATATTAATAATTTATGGGCTTTATGCTGTTCTTCCTGTCAGATAATCTCAAGCGCTGGCTAACTGGATGAAACGTGACTGCAGTGCCATCTTCAAGTCATTGCGCTGCTCCTCTGTGACTGTCCTTCAGCGGCTCTGTGAAAGCTCAAACCTAAACTCCAGAGACTTGTCGGAAAGCCAGTGTCATCGTGGTGCTGAAAGGCGACCCCCACATAGACCTGGTCAAAACGTTATCCTGCCCGTGATCCTGGATCAGGACTATAGAGTTCCTTGCACTTCATGGCTTGGGTTTTATGCTGATATGTGTGAATTGGAGGGCCTTGTATAAACACAGATAGGGATGTGCTTGACCACAATTTGCAATGTGTCATTCAGATGTTAAATACCTGCAGGCTCACCTTAGAGTATAAAAGATGGATGAAGTTTTCCAGTTGGAAAAGTGAAGCCAGTGTATAGGTACCTTCAACCTGCATTCTTTTGAATGTCCAGCGGGGACGATACCTGTGATTGCAAAAAGACTTCTGGTTGTGTAATGTTCTATGGCAAAATATCCCTTGGCTTCCTCTCATCATGATGCAAGAAAACACTTTCCTAGTTTGAGGTTGTGCTGAATAAACATTTGGTTAATTTTATAAATTATGATAACTGATAGTGTCGGGTTGCTAGCCAGTGAGGATATCCTGGATAATCTTTCTGTCAATCACAATGAGAGTTTGGTCTCAGTCCGATCCATTCCTCGCTCATCGCATCTGGTTTCAAAACGCCAAGACTGCCACAGTTCAGTGCCTCATCGCACAACGTCACTAACTAATGGATGATGTCACAGGGGCTACATCCAAATTTTTATACCATCCATGAGCCTTACATGCACAAAATAGGTGAGAGAAACGAGCATTTACACAAATGGCACAATAGCAGTAACTTCATTAATGCACAGATCTGTGAGCATCAGGTTGGAAATAATGCTGGACACATATTTCAGCTTCATATGGCAGACTTGCATTAAAGCCCTTCAATGATCAAATCCTGTGCTCCACCTTGGTTGTCAGATTTATCCCGATCCATGTCTGCTTGAAATAAAATGCCTATGTCTGTGTTTATAAATGTTTGCATTTTTAGTAGGACACCGGATTAACGTTCCACTCCCAGAGGCACTTTTGTGCAGCTCCAGCCTCGTGGTAATTTACGTGATTTAGTAAATCTGACTGTGCAAAAGGGGTCTGAGGTCAGAATACTTTATGAAGTGACTGTAGATGTAGATAAAAAGTCACTAGCTCTAAGAAAAGAGTGTCTTTTAAATATATATTAACATGCACACAATCTGCAGTGCAAGTGGAACTGTGGCATTTATCCTCTGCAGTATGCAGTTTTTCTAATTGAGACAAATACAGCAGTTATTGTACAGCACTGAAGTACAACAGACGAATAAACCATCTGTGTTTGTGTGTGTGTGTGTTACCACCTGTGTTTAAGTGTGTGTATGCATTGTATTTCATACATCTGTTTATGTGAGTGTGTGCTTTGTCACTGGAATAAATGCAGCACTATTTGCATATTAAGTGATTTGTCAGAGAAGTCTGGCTGCTTGATAAAGTAAGTATTAGAATCATGTTGGCATTCCTATTCACCGGGATTTGTCAGTGTTCTCCCCTCTGCTCCATTTCTCCTGCATGTTCATTTTTACTCTGTTCTGTCTCTCATTATTCCTTCCTCTGCATTCTATATCACAAAAAACATCATTTTTTCCCCATTACTACTATCTGCCCTTCACCACTATCACTGTCAGCTCCTTCTGTCCTATTTTATAGAATACAATATCTCTATAGCATCTTTGTTTCACTATAAATATGCCTTATACTGTTTCAATATACCTTTATATGAATAAAAAAATAATAAAATAAAATATTACTTTCTAGTAGCTTTATACTTAATACTTTTGCTCTGCTTCTTGGACTGCATACATAGTATTTCCTTAAGGGTTTTTGTCATGGTTTTACTATCCAAATGCTAAACCAAATGAGTATAAGGTATATATGAGAATGTGTATGGTTAAAAAAAAAAACCCATGCTTTTGCTAGCTTTATGGTGTGGCTGTGGCTCAGGAGGTCGAGCAGGTCTGCTGTTTGGAAGATTGGTGGTTCAATCCCTGGTTCCTCCAGTCTATGTGCCATAATATCTTTGGGCAAGATGCGGAACCCGAAGCTGCTCCCAGTGCCTTCATCAGAGTGTGACTGTGTGTGAGTGAGACTTGCTGCATAAAGTGATTTGAGTGCTCATGTAGAGTAGAAAAATGCTATATAAGAACCAGTACATAAACGATTTACTTTTCAGTAATACTTTTTCAGTAACATTTTTACTACTGCATCAGCATATCTACAGTACACACTGGCTGAAAGTAAGGTGAACTAGGGCTGAACCGTACTTGTGTAATACCAATTTGTACCACTAACTAGGTCAAGTAGTGGGTTGCCATAACCTTTATTTAACCAGACAGGTCAATATAGACACATTTGGTACAGTTGTTGGTTGACTTGGCTGAATTACTGATCTACTGGGGTTTTCCTGCACAAAGATTTCTGGGGTTTTCAGATAATGGACTGAAAACAGAAAGTAGCCAGTGAGCAGGAGCCTTCTGGGAGAAAATACCTTGCTGATGCCAGAGGTCAGAGGAGAACGGCTAGACTGCTTCGATATGAAGGAAAGAAGGCAACAGCACACTTTTATGACCAATACCTACGTTTTAAAATTAAGCAGTCTCTAGCAGTCTGGCACGAAAGGGTTTTCAGTTTTCTCCATCAAATTCTGAAGAAATACTATTGGGACTGATAGTGCTAGCTAGCTAACCTTTTTACTATGCTGTGCCCATATTCTTGTCAACCTTCTAGTGTGCGCACACACACACACACACACATATATATATATATATATATATATATATATATACCTTATTACAATTGACATAGTTGATCCTCCTTAAAAGTGAACCCAAAGGCTGTTATAAGAGCCCCTCTCCATTCTGTTGTTTTGTTTTCTGTTACATTTTACATTCTCTTCCTTTCCTAACTTTGTTATTCTCCGTGTTTCTCTGTGTGTGTTTGTGTGTGTTATGATAAGGAGCTACACAGAAACAAATGGAAGCTGCACTGCTGGATGGGGACAGCTTCACTGAAGGCACACCAGCTCCTGCATGGAGCCTTCACAAAGAAGCGGTGACAGCAGAGCCTCATCCAGTGACCACCAAGAAGGTTGGTTCAGATATTATGAGATGATTTCCTCGTTTTCACTATATTCTTATATTACCAGTGGCTGCTGCTGAATTAGTCGTTTACATATAAAATTCAAATAGCCATAAGTTTAAGTACATTTGTTTTTAAAGGATCAAGAGGTCAGGGCTTTCTGGAGGATTTCCAGATGAAGATAGAGCACTTGGACGTGTGTCAAGCAGCAGCCCAGTGCCTTCACAAGAAAACAGGTACTTCTCCAGTATGTAAGTACATGAAGGTGTTGGTTAGTACTATATTGCTCCTGTTTCATTGTTTTCACTTTTTATTTGTATGTGTGTGTGTCTGTGTGTGTTTATGGTACATTTTTCCTGAACATACCAGCAAATTGTAGAAGATGTGGTGATGAGTTAGAGAGCCAACACAAAATGATCTTCTCTGCTAAATGAATATGATACAGTGGTCGAAGCAGCAGACAGAGTGGACACCTTCACTGACAGTTATCCTTTGGCAGTTGCCCTTTGACGGGATGCTTTATGTTAGTTTTATTTTAGTTAAGTGTGCTATCAGTAAAGATAATTTAATAGGAAGTAATAGCAAATAAATGTCCTGTGTTCTTTTAATTGATGGCATGGTTGAAACTCTCCAAAAAAATAAGGTCATTGACAATGTGAAGAATGGAAGAATGCTTGAGGAAGAGGACATGATTCTACTGAAAGAGGCAGCACTAAAAGTCTCTCAGGCAAAGGAAACTGAGTTTGCAACTTTCAACTTGTTCCAGCATAATTCCTTAAGTATTTAGACCCTGTCTTTGGAGCTTTTTAAACAACCCAAACTACTCTTCTGGCTGACTGTACTAAAAAATTTGTAGCCATTTTATGTTTTTGTTTTTAGTTATTTTATGTTTTCTTTTGTT